>CM057226.1:30933525-31164264 GCA_029891385.1 Erythroxylum novogranatense
TCTGTCTAATGTACCAAAAAGAACTTGTGATAAGAATGGTGACAATTTTTTCCTTACTATTTTCATTGATAATCTGTTTTCTTCCGTGGATTTTTGAGATACATGCCTTTCATTTCTTTTTTTATTCTTCTTCGTTCAGCATGTTGTGATGGCTCTAATTGAAATGCCTAATAGAGTTTACATTATCACCATTCAGTTGGGATGCTTTGGTCTGGGGAAACACCTAAAGCAAAAGAAATTGAAGAGAATATGCAAACATACTTCAACACTTTGCAGGGTTTCCTTTTGCTTTCTCAGGGAAGTACAGTGGGTGCAGGACCCACTCTTTCTTCCAGCTTTAATGCATCAATAAAGCAGGTGGTTGATAGCAGTTTTAAGTTAATGATAGAAACTGTCTCTTCATTTGGTAAACAGCTTCTCTCTCTCTCTCTTTATGTCCTATTCTTGAGCTATTCACCGTCTATCCTTGCACCGACATTGCTTATTGGACAAAATACATTATCAGTCCACCTTGGGTAATGTCTTCTTAAAACGAGAGGATGCTTTTGTCAGTTTTTAAAAAAGCTTTTGGTTTGAAGAAATTGATAAGGGGATGGAGGAACCTGCTGAAAATTTGAAGAATAACAATAAGCATAAATATAATGAAGAACATCAGTAAGCATAAATCCCGTGATAACAGAAAAAGAAACGAAATTATGGTAAAATCCACGCAGTACAACCAAGAAGTCATGATTTAGCAGATATACAGTTCCTGCTAAGCAATAAATAACTTAAATATGCCCAAATTTTCTAATGAAACATGTTTGATCACTAGGGACCCTTGTTTAATGATGTAGTTTTTCATCTTGCACACATGTTCTGACGTTAATTCATGTATTACTTGTCACAAATTCTCAAATAACAGAATGTATTTGATAGCTTGAGGACCTAAATGGTGTGGGGATGTAGATTTGAAAATGATACATTCGAGCTTCCAGTATAGAAGCTCAGAGAACACATGAAACTTGTTAGGAATCTCGATAGAGATTGTATAGCTGATAGTATATTGATAGTAAAGTAGGAAATAACAACTGGAGCAGGCTCCCCCTCCTGGACTATCCAGGCCAATTTTCCCTAACAGTGATGATAGTAAAATCGTTGTCGCTCCCCTCTCACTAGACAACTATATATAGAGACCTTCTAACAAACTTGCCTACATATAAGTTTTAATGGGCTTAATTGGTATGGGCTGGGGAGAGGGTGGATTGTTAACAATTCCCTCCTGCTCAGTAGACCCCTTGTCCCTAAGGGAAAATAAGGGAATTGTCCCTTGATGAAGCCTGCATCCTTCCAGGTAGCTTCTTCTCCTAGCTTAGCCTTCCAACGAATTAGCCATCGCTGGACCTTTCTGCCTTTAGACTTGCTGTAGCGTGAAGCTAGGATTGCTTCGGGTTCAGCCCTTTCCAAAACATCCACCTTTAATCCTTGGGGAAGATCTTGCTCAATAGGGTGGTCACCTATGGCCCTTTTTAGCTTTCCAGTGACCTTAAAAGGGCCATAATAGCTTGCGGACAGTTTAGGACAGATACTTCTTGCCAGGGTGAGTTGTCTATGTGGCCTGAACTTAATATAGACCAAGTCACCTAGAGCCTTGGGAGCTTTAGGACCTCGGGTTGCTTTGGCAGTGTCATCAGATCCCTTGACAAACTTCACGTAATCTGTTATTTGACTGGGAAGTAATGCAGAGCAATGTTGAAGATGCTTATACAGGTCTCGCCTCACAGCAACTTGAGCAAAATGTTCATTACTTATAGATGCTGAACGCAAATCAGTCAATTTACCAAGATCAACACCCGAAGAAGAAGATGCGAGATGGGTCAGTGTCGGGGTACCTTCTCCTCCGTCACCCATACTCTGCTTTTCTAGGTTTCTAGCTTTAAGAGTTTGAAAACCTTCTCTCATTTCTATCTGTAGTTGGCCTTGGGACTTTGCTAAGGTCTCGACGCTAGCCATCAGCGTGCTCAGCTGCGTCTTAAGATCCTTCAGCATGTCATCATGCGACTTCACCATTGCTTCTTGGGCCGACAACAATGATTCTTGTCTCCTGAGAGACGCTTCCACAGCAGACACTCTAACCTCCATACGTGTTTGCATACAACCTCTACCCTCTTGGTCTCTCAATGAAAGCACCAATTGTTAGGAATCTCGATAGAGATTGTATAGCTGATAGTATATTGATAGTAAAGTAGGAACCGATAAAACTTTTTAACAGCCAAAAATATTTGTAAACAACTTATCATTGCTGCCAACGTTTATTTTGGTTTTTTCACTTTTCTTTATAATATAAGCATATTATGGCAGTTCCTGTTAACCTATGCAACTTGTTACTTGTTAGGTTTATCTTCTCTAATTTGAACATGCAGGATCTGGCAATAAAGACTTGAAACTCAAAGTACCGCAGTTGGTTGGTGCAGTATGGGAGACATGTTCTGCCCTTAAAAAGACTCCTGCGACAAATATCACAGCCATTGGGCGAGCTATGACACAAGTTGCAGTTTCAGTCAAGGATGTTCTACGTGAGATGAAGGAGCTCAAGCCATATTCCTCTAAACAGAAAGATGATACTAGTCATGATGCTCATTCTAAAGAAGACAGTGCAGCCTGTGACTCAAATGATTTAAGTGATGATGATCTAGGCAACGACTTGTCAGATGAAGAAATGAAAATTGCTCAATCAGGAACAATGGTTGTGTCAGAGACCATCGGATTTATAAAAGAACTTATCCGTACCATCACAAGCTTGCTGAAGCAAGAAAAACCTGATGATAGTGGCGAATTAGTGAATTGTTTGGAGAGTTTGTTGAAACTTTGTCAAGAAATTGGAACTCAGATTGACGAGATTGGAGCTTGCCTTTATCCGCCACAAGAAGTTTCTGCAATGAGAACAGCTTTGGAGAAAATGTCAAACTTTATTAGTGAAATGCAGTCAGAGGTAGAAAATTTCGAAAGCTCTTCGGAGTCATTCTTCCAAGTATGCAATGGTTTGAGGAAGTCCATAAAACAAATGGATTCTGAACTTGAGTGCGCCAATACAACTGAGGTCGAGGCCAAAATGCTGAATCTTGTTGTAGGCAATGAGAGAAACATGAAAACTAGTACTGGTTGAAGCTATCCATAGATTCTTATACCAGAATTTTACTTTACAATGCTAAAGTTAACAATATTCGTCTCCAATTTAAATACGTGCCTTGTGGCTTTTGATTTTGTTTGAATAAAGAAAAAGTGTCGGCCTAAGCTGGGCGGCTATCCAAGCCGATAGCCATGACAAGAACGTCTTTACTTGATGATGAGATGATCAAAACTTTTTCTTCTTTGCCACTAAATGCTTTTTCAAGGAGAAACTTTAGGGATTTTGGAGTTTTCAGGTTTACTTCTTCTAGGGCTCTTGGAGTGAGATCTTAGGAGATTAGGATTAGTCCGACTAAGTTAGGATGATTAAGTTAGGATATTTAATGTAAAAAAGAAAAGAAAAGAAAGAAGCTGTCCTGAAATGGTACAACAGGGGTTTGTAGATCTGCCAGATCCATTAAATCCTCGTAAACTTTCGCGTCCGGTTAGTACAGGGGTTTGTAGATCTGCCAGATCCATTAAATCCTCGTAAACTTTCGCGTCCGGTTAGTTACACTATACAGAGGTTACTCGTTCACTACATCCCTGGATAATTTCTTGCGTAGCAAGGCTCGTTTGGGAAATAAATTAATCATCGGCCCGCTGGTGGTGCATAACCACCCAAGTAAAGACCTGGAAGTGATGCTTCTAAAAGCACCTGAACCAGAGGATCGTCTGATGCTGTACGTATGACGGCGGCGATATATTGACAGTATTTAGTCTCCTGAGATCCGAATCCAAAGTATAAGATGTATGTATTGCTGGAACCTGCGAAAGGACGAGCTAATTACAAGTTATCTTAGTTTTGTAAATATTATGAACTTAATTACATCTAGGCACTAATCGAAATCAGGGTTTTACCTTGTTTTTCTATTCTCTTTATATACATCAAAATTATAATAATTATTTTCTAATTAATATTTAGATATTTTTATGATCTTTTCTAATCACTTGAACACATTCTTAGATTATGTTTAGTTAGACCTAAGATTTTTAATGTAATGGAATAGAATAAAATATAATAAAATGAATTATAATGGAATGGAATGTAAATGGATGTAATATTAAAAATTATTGTTTGGGAAGAATGAAAATATTTATAATGTAATATAGTGAAATATCGTTTGACGAAAATTTTATAATGTAATATAGTGTAAATTTGTTTATCATTTTATATTCTATCATAAACCTCCCAAATCGTAGATTTTTTAAATTGTTTATGATGGAATGAGATGTAATATAAAACCATCATTTTCCTTCCCATCCAATTCCATTTCATCATAAACCCTCATTTTAAACGATTGAATAATATTACATTCTATTCTAGTCAATTATTAAACTCCCAATCAAGCACAGTCTTAAAAAATATATTTTATTATTTTCACCCCAGTCAATATACAAAAATATTATCAAATCAAATATTAAACATACACATCTTCTTGCTATCAATACAAAAGAATTATATACGAATCCAATTATTAAAACTAGAACAATTCATAACTCCTTAAACACATGAGCATGCAATCGGAATGAATCACAAGCTAACTTTGTTAGGAATTTAGACCTTCCAAACCCACACCCAATGATATTTAATAGACAAAAAATATTAGAAAATAACAACACAAGAGAATTTACATAGAAACTCCCAAACCGGAGAAAAACCACAGGCACCGAGAAGAAAATCCGCTATGTGAAAAATTCTTACAATCACACAATTTTTCCTCTCACCCAATCTGCCAATACACCAACACACTCACAAAGAAATACACATGACAAACTCTCTAACTCTCACCTCAAAAGAGGAATTTAACTAGAGTCAAATTTGTCAAACAAATCTTTGACTTTGTTTGGTGCACTAACTAAGGAGGTAGCAACCTCCTTATATAGATAAAAGTCTTGCCCCAATTGTTGTCTCCAACCAATATGGGACAACAAATGAGCCAAACCCAACAATCTCCACCTTGGCGACTTTGATTGATCTCACAACCACGCTCCACCTTAAAGTAGATCTCCTGAAAATAACATAACTCTCACTGTAGAGAATTATCATGCTTCACAGCATCATGCTCCACCATAAAAGCATACCCACTCAGAATAAATCAATTCTAAGCCTTCTACTTCGGCACATGTCGAAAAATAACCTTGCTGAAAATTATGGTGCAACTCCCATGTTTGACTTTCCTGGAAGTTCATCAGCCATCGACATAAATTTTACCACACACCTTGCATTAATGTCAAACCAATACCCGTGTGCAAACCTGTGGACCCGCTAACAGTAACGCATCATCTATCATAGCAACTTTGGGATTAGCGACATGTCGTGAGGATGTACATGCCCCCTTTTTAGAGAGCAAGATCATTATCCATGGAGACAATATTAGCGATATTGTCAGTCTCTCCATTGTCAGTCTCTTGGACAATTTTCTGACATTTTTCTTGTGTTTGTCTGTCTTGATGAATTTCACCGTAGAAATAAATAGTACACCAGGAAAGTTTCCAAGAAAGAGAGGTGAGTCACAACGGACACGCTTAAATATCAAATCTTTCCTTAACCAAAACTTTTTCAGACATTTACTACCACACTACCACACCAAAACTCCGCTGCACCGAATAAACCTTTCTTAAGAAAATCTTTTCTGATGTGAAAGATCAGTCAAAACTGCAACCATAGAGCATACTTAGAATTTTCAAGAAAAACACACCTTGGCTCTGATACCACTTGTTGGGAATTTAGACCTTCCAAATCCATACCCAAGGATATTTAATAGACAAAAAATATTAGAAAATAACAACACAAGAGAATTTACGTAAAAACTCCCAAACTGGAGAAAAATCACGGGCACCGAGAAGAAAATCCACTATGTGAAAAATTCTTACAATTACACAATTTTTCCTCTCACCCAATCCGCCAATACACCAACACACTCACAAAGAAATACACATGACAAACTCTTCAACTCTCACCTCAAAAGAGGAATTTAACTAGAGTCAAATTTGTCAAACAAATCTTTGATTTTGTTTGGTGCACTAACTAAGGAGGTAGCAACTTCCTTATATAGGTAAAAGTTTTGCCTCAATTGTTGTCTCCAACCAATATGGGACAACAAAGGGGCCAAACCCAACAAACTTTCCAAAAATATTATAGGATCAGACTGCTGTGCAGAAGCAAGAAAATATAAATTGTTATTTTGGATCTCGTACTCTTGAGCCTGACGTGAAGCGTTTCGCGGGCACAATAAATTAGGTGGCAGCCTAAGAAACGAATAATATTTACAAAACTAAGGTAGTAAAGATTTATCTCATCTTCCTCGGTTGCTTCTAATGGGTCAAGAGTTCCAAGTCATTCAATTTGCCACTTCCTCGGGATTTAAACACTTGTTGATGCAATAATAAAAAGTCTTAGATCTCTTAATATCATGGCTTGGCTCCAAATTATTGGTTCATTAATTCTAAATCATTCAAGTTGTGA
The DNA here is from genome assembly GCA_029891385.1 of Erythroxylum novogranatense. NCBI lineage: Eukaryota > Viridiplantae > Streptophyta > Magnoliopsida > Malpighiales > Erythroxylaceae > Erythroxylum > Erythroxylum novogranatense. The sequence goes on from CM057226.1 coordinate 30,940,142, forward strand.
CTTACTAAAGATTTAAGAATAATTAAATTGTTGGATTTCTTAATATTAGTTAATTTAGTCTGACTCTAAATTATTTATTAACTAACTAAATAATTTGTTATTTGTTGCATGTATATAATAATTTACGTAGTGTATATCTAAAAAAGCCAGCTAAAATGAAGTTATATGTTTCTAACAATTTAAAATTATTGGTCATTCTTGTTTATGTTATTTTATTGTCATTACCTTATGCCATTTTTTGGTTAAATTTTCATCTATACCTATAAGTGATATTAACAAAATAAGTTAATCATTTATTGTTGCTAAATTTTAAATTTAATCATAATATTTTATTTCAGTTTATTTGATATAATAATTTAATTTACATGGAAATTATTTTAATAATTATAGTATCAAATTTGAGAAATTTATTGGCTTATATTTTTATGATGGAAATGAGATATTAGCTACGATATTATTAATGTACAAGAGAAAAGAGTCCTTCGAACTTATCTCAAGTTCTTAAACCAAAGTATTCAATTAACAATAATCAATATAAAAGAACGAGACATTTGCTTAATTTAAGTTAATTAATCAATTGGACAATAATTTAAAGATGATAGGAAAACAAACCAATTTATAATAATTCGCAAATAACTCTCTAATCCTAAGATTTTTTTTTTAATTTCACTATAATTCTTCTTTCAAAGTAAAAAAAACCTTTGTAGAATCTTTCTCGATAAAGAATAACTCTTCTTACAATCTTCTTCCAAGGTGAAGAGGAACCTCAATTCCTTTTGGATTCAACATCCTAATAATGTATTACAACTCAAAAATATCTCATTATTCACTTAATAACTCCAATCTTGCTCACTCATCCAAATATGACATAATGATTGAAAAACTCTTTAAAATGTGTGTTTACAATATCCAAAAACTTCTTGATGTTAAAATCAGTAAGAAAACACTTATAATATTTTGGAACTCAAAATAGTCGTTAGAGCCAAGAGCTAGCAATTATAATGACTATGTTTGATGATATTAATCAACCAGTGTGCATTTAGAGTACTAGATTCACTAACCATTGGAACACTGGTTAACCAATAACCTATACTCGTCGACCAATATGATAGATTGGTTAACTAGTACATCAACCAATAACGTATAATGGTTGAATAATATGACAGATTGGTCAATAAGTACATTAACTAGTAACTTATATTGTTCAACCAATATAATAGACTAGTCAATTGGTACATCAACTAATGTTACAACAAACTCTTATTATTTCAAATTAAACAACTTTAGCTTATATTGACTGATTCCTAGCCCTTATAGGTCAACCAATCACCCTAAAGTATGATTAACAACTTCAAATACCTAAAACTAATTTGTTTAATCCAAATATGATTAAAACACTTCCCAAAATATTCCCCAAAGATTATTTGAAAGGTGAAGATGTTTTTATATTAAAATAAAAAGTTTCAATGCTTTTTTATGAATGTAAAGACTCATGCAATAAAGTAAGACGAAACGATAATGTATGGTGAGCTTTTTAGATCGTCAAATTAACAAAGTGAGTTTACAAATAATAATACAATATGTGAAATGAACTTGATGGGCCTTGATCTTCTTTTGCTCTTGTTTTGATCTTCATTTCATCGATAGCAAATTTCAACTTCTCTTTTATCAACTTCATACACTATCTTCTTAAGTTTATTGCTTTATTTTGTTCTAATATTACTTTTATCAAAATAATAAATACATTAGTAGTAATTATATTTTTATCATCAAAACATCAATTGGAACCTCCCTTACTTCAACAAATCTCCCCTTTTTAATTATCACAATACATTTGTGGTATTAAAGAATAATAATGAAATTAAACACATAAACAACTATCAAGATAATGATCAGCTCCCTTTAATTCATACATAAAACATAATTCAGTGTCAAGAATAAAAGATATTCAAAATCAAAGAAATATCCATACATATAGGTAATATAAATATTCTTAAGCATATCACATAAAGTATAAGAAATATAAAAAGGAGAAAATAATAACTCCCCTTAAATTTAATATCACTAATCTTTATCCCGTTTTGGAATCATAAACAAGGAATCTATTAACCAAAATAGATAATATAAAGCGTCTTGAGCCATGCTAACTTAGTAAAAAGAATTATAACATATTTGATTAAGATTGATAAAATATTTACACTGAAAATGTTATTAAATATTTAATGAGTCAGAACAAATTGTCAATTTTGATAATAACATCCCTAATTGTGTCTTATTTAAAAATTCTTAATTTTTGTATTGTGCCTAAATTGAAAATTTCAATTAAAACATCAAGGGCAAGTTTTGACAAAATTAGTGGCTAGAATTGTAAAAATAAAAGAATAATAGCAAATATCCAACAATTAATTTTATAAAAGATTATATAAATTATAAAGCCCCAAAAAATCAAAATAGAAGCATGAAAAAGTGATCAAAATACCAAAATTGAACAAAACCAAAGATGTATCAATATAATTAAAAGGAAACAATCTCTAAGTCCTTTTAAAATTGAACTATAAAGGCATCAATTTGAAAAAAGATTATTAATTAAGATTCTTTTGAAAATCCCAATTATTAAATTGAAAAAAACAAGTTTGTCAAATTAATGCAATTTAATAAGATTTTTATGTAATTAGGGATAAAAATTTATTAAGAGAAAGAGTGAATTATTTAAGGCTTTGAAAGATATAAACAAAAATTGTGAAAATAAAAGAGAAAAGGCAAAGGAGATATTAAATTTAGAGGACTGCTCAACTGTATGCCTTGACTCTTCGACTAGTGTTGGTATTTCATAGAGAGGAAAGAGTAAACAATGGAGGCATGGTGAAAAATTAGTTTGGTTCTAAAACTTGACTATACTAGTTAGCCTATAAGTGATATTAGTCAACTATTGAAGGATATTGGTTGACCAATGTGGTTATTTGACACCAGACAAGCTACTAGACAGTAACAAACTCGTTGGAACTATAAGATATTAGTCGAACGATGTGTTTTAAGGAAAGAAAAGCTTTACAACTCAAATTAGCCATCAAAACACTTAATAGGTCATAGTAGTATAAATCAATAATTATCAAAAACCTTAAACGAGACTTCAAGCTTACGAAGTCAATCAAGAAAATAAACCTTATTCTTGTTTAATGATTTAGAAAATTGTTGCCCAATCAATATAAATTCTAACTTAATGTCCTCACTTTGTACAATAATCTCTCAGTCTAGTAGTTTTAAAAATAATTATTAAATATTTTATTTGTAATTCAAATACAAACAATTATCACCAAAGATTTATGTTATTACTTATTTTTACTTTTATTTATAAGTTTTATCTATTTATTTATTATTGTTTTTATTGTTATCTTTTATGTCTATGTCTATTTTATTTTTATTTTATGCTTAATTAGAATTATTTTATTATTTTAATTTGTATATGTATATGTATATGTATATGTATATGTGTATGTGTATGTGTATGTATATGTATATGTATATGCATATTATATATTATTTTATTTATTTGTTTGTTTTTTATGTGGATCTATTAGAAACAACTTTCTACCAATTAGGGGTAGGACTGCATGCAACTGAACCTCCTAAAACCCTGTATATTAGTGGGACTTTCACTGGATTTTATTCTTGTTGTTGTTGAACTAATAATTACCTCATATTGAATATTACTTATGAGATATTTGAATGAAAATTCTTCTTGAGTTTATAATCCACTAGAGACTTCTCATCTCTCTCACTTGGTTCAATAATTATGTCTTTTAAAAAGTCTTTAGTGGCTAACTTCTCCATACCCTCTAACATCTTTTAGACCTTTTAAGAGGCAAGAAGGTTAGATTCATCATAATAAAATGCATAAAATCTATAATAAAATTAAATTCAATAACTATTATCTCTACTACAAACCATTTGCTCTTTCTTTTTTAATAACCTTACAAACCAAGGTAATGAATGTATTTTAGGACCCCAATAAGCTTGATTCCTTGGTTATTAGATTCCTTCTTCTTTCCAGCCTATATTTTCAAGGGTTTGCTTGATATTCTTTATTTAAGAAAACAAAATCCATCAACATATATATACTTACCATAAAAATGACATACCATGTTATATGAGTGATGATGATACGTATATGCATTTCTTCTACCTCTTTGTGTGTAGGCACAGTATGGAATCTTCCTTTGAACATTAATGTTACTGAATGTTCTCCTAAGGTGGTGATAAGTCTTACTATGATTATATATACGATGCCTACTATGAATGAAAGGCTTCATGCATGCTTCTATAGGCATGTGGGTGGGCTTACATGTTACCATAAAAATTATGCCTATTATTCCCTTGAGATTGCGGTACGATAAAGGAGTATGTGGATTCTGGATCTAGCAGTGTAAATGTCTCAAAATCATAGATGAGAAGCGCATCTGCCACTACATCCGGTGAGTCCTGAACCTCCTGCTTAGTCATAGCATAGACTCTGGCTTAGGACTGTAGTTGGTTATCCTGCCCCTCAGTCCTCATGGAAGAACTCCTAGAGCTCATTATGCCTCTACTTCGACCTCTCTGTCCAAGTCCATTACCTCTACTCTGCTGAATCGTAGCATCACTCCCAGATCTTCCACTCACACCAGACTGAGCTCCCAAAGTAGCAGGACAATCTCTGATCTAGTGGTCCAAGGAGTTGCATTTGAAGCAAGCTCCAGTCAGCCTCCAACACTCACCATCATACCTCCTCTCACAGTGCTCACATACTGGAAACTGATTCTGTACTGTACCCCTTTCATTGCCAGTCTGTGAAATCTACCCCTCTGCCTAGATCTTGACTGCCTGGATCCACTTGATGGTCTGAAGGCTCTGTTCTGTCGCTTACTGAATCTTCTGTCAGAACTGCTCTGACTCTCACTAGACCTCTTCATACTGGATCCTTGCCCAATCTTTGCTTGTTTCTCTCTCAGTATATGTTCAATTCTGATCAAAACAGCTCTCAACTCAATAAAAGTACCCAAGTTTGAAAGTGCCAACCTTGTCTGAGCTCCATATTGAGTACATTCTCAAACCTCCTACACTTGTCTTCTTTTGTAGGGATCAGAGCAGTGGTATAACCCATCAACTCATTAAACCGGACCTCATATTCAGTCACCGACATCTGACCCTGCTTCAATTCCAAGAACTTCTGCATCTTCATATCCAAATAGACCTTGGGCATGTAATTATCTCTGAAGGCTCTCAGAAAGTCTTTCTACTTCAATTGGCAAGGCCTTGTGGTACTGCCTAGGACAGTCTTCCACCACCGGTAAGCTGGGCCCTACAGTAAAGACATTGCATAATCGAACCTCTCATCAAGCTCGCAGTCCATCTGATCAAATACCCTTTCTATCCTCTGTAACCATCCCTCGGCCTCAGCGGGATCTGTGCTACCATAGAAGTCCACAGCTCCCTGCTTCCGCAACCTATCATACCTCATGTCCCTTCTCTTGGGAACTCTAAGAGGCATCTTCTCTGATCGAGGTATCGAGGACTTCCTACTGACTCCTACCGATCTTTGATCAGCTGGTTGATCAATCTGATAACCTAGAACGGATGACCTATAACAAACAATAACTTCAATCATTATCCGCATTTCTCATGATGCTTTATGCTTAATATTCCTATATGTCCCAACAGATGCCAAACCATACTTTGATACCACCCAAATGTAGCGCCCCCTTATCGCAGGGTACATACCGGAACATCCGGAGATCATTCCAGTACATATCCTACGATAAGGGTGAGCTACGTTCGATCACTATATTCGCTTCATATAGCATCATATCATTTTCACTTATAAAGCATCATAAGCAAATCACAATATTTTAAAACCAACTTTTTCCTTATTTCACTTCACAAAACTGAAAGTCTACATTGTATCTTTCAACACTTACAATATGTACATCATCAAAACCTAATACAAAATTACTATATGAAATAGGAAAATATACAAAGTCTATCTAATATGTCCCCAAAATCCAGCTGACCGACCTTTGAGCCATGACTTCTCTTGCCAAACCATAATCTACACGACTAGTAGAGCCTCTCAGTAGCTAGAGTCGTCTCTCGGTCCTGAAAATACAACATTCCAATTTTGGTATGTTTTGCGAACTCAATGAGGTAACCATCATCGATGGTTCACTCAATTCATGTAACACACCATTTCACATAACAGGTAATTCACAATTTTGCATAATAGATCATGTAACACATTTTCACTCAAGCATAACCAATTACTCATTTCAATCAATCAAACATACTTATCAAAATGCATATGGAATGCTTATGAGATACTTTTCCAATTGTTACGTTGTTGTGATCGAGTGCCTGAACTGTCCCGTATCTAATTTTGGATATCGGGCTCATTACCAACTATCCCTTATCTGATGAGGATATAGGACTCATTAAACATAGTGAGCCTTAGGCTTTTAATCACTGTCTAAGCTCGAGGCTCTTGCACACGTTGAGCTTTAAGCTCTAATCGGTGGCTACTCTGGTCACAACTTCCATTATCTTATTATGCATTCATGTATGGAATGCATGAACCATAATTACTCACATTATAAGGCAATTAGGTCTTCATATTCACATTCAAATAGCACTTCAATATCTCAATCCACGTTCACATTCATCGGACCTTCTATCCGAAATTCACAATTAAACACATTCCATTATCATTCAAAACATAATTTGAGCAAACAAGTAATTAAGTGAGACTGTCTAGGTTACTCACAAGTTGCTCCTGAAGCTAATGCTTGAAAGATCCGGCAACGTCTGGAGGTTGACGTTTCAGTTGCTTCTCTATCACAAATAATATACAGAATATCACAATTTGCACAATCATAAGTATTCAATAATGCACATGTATGAAATGAATTATGTACAATACATGTTCATAACAATCCCGGGTATCTTTCCATCAATTTCTTCACAAAAATCTTTCTCATATCAAACTCATCTAAGTATAATTTATACTTAGGTTTATGCCTCACTAAAACTATTAAAATCACAATTCATTTTTCATTGGTTTATTTTCATATTTTTCCAAGACATTCTTTCGGGCCTACTGTTCATGTTAAATCAGAGAGTGCAATTGATATAATTTGGTCATACCTTATTCTAGAAAAGTGTTCCTCTATGTTTGTTTCTATTGGCATCAAAATCACTCAATTTGGTTTAGTAATTTGGAAGATATGCCTTAAACATTTTCGGACTGTTCTTATCCAAAACAATATACTATACACAACTTCCTTCTTAAAATTAAGCATCTTAGAGATTGAATCACAATTCAACTTCTTCAGATAATTTGTAAGCCTATATCTTTAATTTACTCCAAATAAAAAATAATCTCATTTAGAATCCTATAGATCCAGGTATAACCGAAAAAGCCAAACATGTTCAGTGAAATCACACCAGTTCATAATATTCCAACAGATTCCCTCACTTTCTTTCAACCAAACTTTTCCAAATAAATTCATAATGCTACCAATTTCTATGGAGAGATATAAATATGTGTTAGGAATCCATTGGTCTAAGAATCACTCCATTTGGAGGTTGGATGACAAAGTTATAACTGAAATGATCAAATAAGGTTCTGTCCTCAATCATATTGAACCTATTTCGGGGAAACTAGCATAACTTTCTCTATAGGTATGGGATCAAGGTGTTATTTGAATGATTTTGAAGAAGACTTCGAGATCTACAACTTTTATGAAGACCTAAAAGACAAATTCTATCATATAAGGGGTCAAAATTAGACCAGAAAAAGTTTTAGTCAATATAAGATGAAGCATAAAGTCAACCTAAGAAGAAGCAGATGGTCAACTTAAGACGAAACAAAGTCTATTTAAGACGAAGTGATTCTTAAGACTAAGCAGAGTCAACTTAAGATGAAAAAAAGTCAACTTAAGATGAAGTGACTCTTAAGACGAAGCAGAGTCAACTTAAGACGAAGCAGAGTCAACTTAAGACGAAGTGACTCTTAAGACAAAGTAGAGTCAACTTAAGATGAAACAAAGTTAAACTTAAGATGAAGTGACTTTTAAGACGAAGCATAATCAACTTGACGAAGCATAATCAACTTAAGACGAAATAACTCTTAAGACAAAGCAGGTTATTCTCCTAAGCATCTCCACTCATAAAGACCATAACTTTTGACTATGATGTCCAAAAATTTCATATTATTTATCGTTGGAAAGCTACAAAGATAAACTATAACTTTCCAGAAGACAAATTTGTCTAATTTAACCTAAATTAAACCATATTTTGCCCTAAAGTCAGAACACGAAGAAGAATTGAAAATTTTACACTGTGCAAATTTGGAAAATACTGAGTATAACCGTTCCGCTACCAATTTGACTTTATTCAATTCTCAAACCTCAACTCAATAGGGTTTTCAACTAGCAAAATCCCACAATGCCCAATCACTAAAATTGGTTCTAGAACACTTAAACCTATGTATTTCCTAACTTCATGGTCTAAAATTCTTCCAAAAATTCCAAAAGATTCAAATGATCTTACCTTGATTATTCACCAAATGAAGAGATCTTTGGCTCAATTTGAAGCTCTTCTCTCCCTCTTCCTTTTTCTCTTCTTGTCCCACTTCAAAATCTCTCTCAAGACTAAGAAGTGCTGAAACCCTAGCTCAACTCTTTTCTTTTCTCTCAACCACCGAAACTCTCTTCTTTTTCTTTCTTAACTTCTCTTTCTCTCACTCAATTCATGTTTCCCCCTTTTTAAAAAGCAAGAATACATTTCTTTCTTCCATTTCTACCCTTAATAAACCCAAAAACCTCTCAACTAAGTGACACTTGTCACTTTCCTAATACCTAAACTCTAACTTAGTTTCTTTTGAAACTAACTACCTTAAACCCTCATCTTTACAATCTAACTATCTCTAAATCTTCTTTTAATTTATTTTTCCTATTTTCTATAATTTTTTGAAATTTATTCCTAAATTCACCAAAATTCACAAATCTCACAATTTTACTAACCAATAATATTTTCAACATAAATAAATTCAAAATTCACTAAATTTTCAAAAATCACAACTCAATCAAATTATACCCAGAATTATTTATAAATGCATGCACAATTATTTTCATGTGCCAAACTTTCACTATTCACGTGTATTTGTATGTCATATTATGCATGAGCATGAAAAAAATGCATTTTTAAGCTCTCATTAATCACTCATATTTACTATTCTAGCCTCTCATAGATGATGAGATGTTACAATTAACCCTAATTTATAAACCCTAATCAGATTATGGAATTTACAATTTCTTAATTAACAACCTATCTTAAGCCCTAATTAGATCTGAAGTTGTGTAATAAACTATCAGAAACTATTGCAAGATCTCTCTTCGCACAATTTACCAATTTGATTTAATTCTTGTTTTATTAAATTGCCTAATTCTCGTTAGCTCAATTTATTTATTTTTCACTCAATTCACCCTCTAAGTTTATCACCGAATTATGTAATTGAATAAATTAAATCACAATAAATCTAGTAAAACACAAACAATTAAATTTCATTAAATCAAATATAAAACCCCGAAAGGTGAATTTAGAAACAACATCAACATCCAAAAATAATATCATCAACTATTATTCCAATTCTATACAATAATAAAATTGAAAATAACAGGAAATATGAATTTGAATAGACGAAGGGAGGCAGCGACATCAGGAAGCTCCTGATCTGGGAAGTACGTCGAGTCGCCTTCTTCTTCACTTCTTTCTTCCTTCTCTTTCTCTATCTCTCGACAATTCTCTCTTAAGTTTCTCTGAAAAGTGGTTGATACAAAAGCTCTCTCCTCTTCTTTGTCTTATTCTTTAAATACCTTTTGTGTTCTAAGCACCCTAGGGTTTTTTGGGGTCCAAAAGGCCCAAAAAATCCCTCGAAACTTGACGTTTTTGAGCATTTGCGTATCTGCCCAATGCATGCCACGATCGTGGCAAGCAGGCCGTGATCATGAGCCATGTTCTAGGCTTCTGTCATGATTGGCTGACTCCATTGCTTTTGTCACGATTTTGGTCTGTTGTGCCACAATCGTGGGTTGTTGTTTCGGCCCTAGTGTCTCTAAAACTTCTCCGTTCTTTGATATTGACCCTGAAACACTAACAAACACATTAAGATACCTCAAAAACATAATAATTAAGCTCAACGAATTGTACTAACCTATAAAACACTTAAAACATAAATAATTAACAAACTAATACAATTCTAACCTAAACACATACTATACGATTGGATTAACCATTAAATACATATCAAACTAAGCATTAAAACACGATGTAATTCACACTTATCATGCCCCTATTGAAGATGCAACGAGATAGAATGCTTGACATTTTGCTCATTCATATCATCCTCACTTTACCCTTGCAAATAAGGGTTCTTAAAATGGGAGGAATTGATACAAACATTGCATGGCACATGCAGAGTGGTACGTGGGTTAGTAATGGTGTATGGCGAGTATGGCTAGGTCCAATAAAAGTAGTTTGTTAGGTTTCCTTCTTATTAGATCACCATATAGAGTGGTGTGTTAGTTAATCTTTCTTATTATTAGTGGTGCACTATTTCCAAATTATTAGCAGTAGATTGTGTTATTTTCTTGTTACGAGGTTATATAATAGCTATGTTTGACAAATAAAAACTCATTGGAAATTACTTAAATCTATCTCCTCTCTCAATTCTCGAGTCTTTACCCTCTTTTTCAAATTACTCACATCAAAATGAAAATCAAAGAAGTATAGTTTTTTAGTAATTAAAAGAAGGGCTTTCATCTCCAAATTCATCATAGCTAGTAAAGCATCATCATATGCTTTTCGACAAGTGAAAAGGAGAGGCATGGTCATAATAGAAAAAGGAAAAAGTTTTGAGAATAGTTTGCAAATTATGGAAGGCTAATAAAGTAGGGAATTCAGTTTTTGACAAAAGACGTGCTTGGCACGTCCTTTGTCAAAAATGTATCAGCTGTTTTTTAGTTTATTGATTAAAAGTTATCTTTTTGGCTATCTTAAAAAGCTATTGATGTGTTTGGTGAATGGCTTGTTGATTAGCTTATTTAACCACAATAAGCTGATTTCTAAAAGCTCAACTCAAGTTTATAATTTTTACACTTACGCTGCGTTTGGTTAGCGTCTGCAGCATGTAAAGACGGGACGAGACGGAACAAGACAGGATAGGACAGGACAAGAATTGAAGACATGGAGATGTTTGGTTGCGGTGGACAGAACAGAGATAATTGTCCACGTCCTAAGGACAGAAATGTGTTTGATTCCTTCGTCTTGAGTAAAATGTGTTAATGATGAAATGCCCATGTAGTGTAATAAGATTTGTAGATATTAATAAATGTAATTTTAGTATTATTTTGATTATTAATATTGTTAATAATATTATTATTATTTTGTTATGATTATATCATTAATATTATTATGATTATATTAATTATAATTATAATTAATATTAATATTATAATTATTATATTATTATTATGATATTAAATTTTATACTATCATTTTTTAATATTATGAATATTATTTTGATTATTGCTATTATTATAATTATTATAATAACGTATTAATATTATTAATATTACTATAAAATTATTATTATTATTACTATTATGACAATTATTATTATTATGTTTATTATTATTATTATTATGTTTAATAAAATAATATTATTATTATTATAAATTTTAATAATAATAATAATATTAAAATTATTATTACTAGAATTAATTTTGTTAACATTATTAATATTATTTTGATTATTGCTATTATTATTAATATATTTATGTACTAATATTATTTATTATTATAATAATTGTTATTATTATTATTATTATTATTATTATTATTATTATTAATATTATGACCTATTATTAATATGGTTCTATTATTATTATTATTATTACGTTTATTATTATTATTATTATTACCTACTATGACAAGTATTTGTTGATTTGTTTATTTTAGTATGATATTTGTTAAAGAAAATTAAACATGTTATTATAATTATTATTAATTATTGTTGTTACTATTACTAAGATTTAGTATAAATTTTGTAATAAAACTAAAATTAATAACATCACATTTCTATGTTTTGCTCGAGAACTAGTTATAGGTGTTAATTATCCTTGCATTGATAGTTAAGATAGCAAAAAACAGCTTATCAATATTTCATCCGCTTATGGAACCCCACTCAAGACAATTCGTCTTCTTTGTATTGAAATTTGCAGAACCAAGGATCAATTACAATGCTTTCACCCTTATGAAAATAATTGATTTTCCCACTACGCACAATCATACAATGATTAACAAACTCTTGCAGTACCATGGGTGGTTCCAGTTCTGAGAGAGAGGAGTAATCATAAGCCGAGAATAATTCATGTGATTTGGCGGTCCATCCACTACCAAAGTGGTTTTGCAACCGATATTAACGTAGATATGCACAAGTTAAAATGTTCAACATCAAAATCACCGAGGAAAAATGCAAACAATGTGGAGTATTTATTCAACCTCATTTCAGATCAAGTATTTCCATAACCATAAAAGCGGTCCCATTCAAATGAAATACGATCTCATATCATTGAGTTTATATTTACCAACCGTAGGCACAAAATAAAGAACACATTACCTTGGACATTTGAATGAGGTTTCCATGTGATTCACGCTTATTCATCCTACTAGCATCAGTTTGACTATTCTGTCTTGGATGTTATGTTACATTGGCACAGATAATAAATTCCTACCTAGTGGCAACTTCAAATGACTTTGGCAACTTGACGGGGATTGATAATCGATCCTTATCGACAACCATTTGCTTTGGCACACAAACTTTGCTCTGTCACAATGATATGGATGATGATCCTTCTGAAAACTCCCAGAGAAATGCCTCCAATATGGGCGATCAGCTTTACAGTACTTTGAGAAAGGTAACATCCATATTGAAGACGCAAAAGAATTGAACATTAGTCGAGCAGTTCCCTAGAACCTTGCCAAGTATGCCATATTCATTTGTTAAAACAGTTACCAACATCCAACAAGAAGTTAATATCCTACCTAAAAATTCAACAAGCCGAAAATCTCACTTTGCTTAAACAAAACACTGGCAAGAATATGCAAAAAACCTACAATATTAAAAATCACGTTATTTAAGTGACTTCAATTCAGAAATCATACACTTATAGACTTTCCTGTAGAGTTCATATAGCAAGGAACTTAATGAATCCAACTTAGATAAGTTAGATAAAGTTTTGAAACATTCCTTACAGTCTAATATCACTAAAATTTGTTATAGTTGCAACTAACTTGAAAATGTTTTGCATTGATATGTCATCATACATACAAGTAATATTATTTCAATGCGAATTCCCTCCTAAAGTCTCTTTATGATATTCTTCATATCATAATCGACTAAGAAGCACCAATGTGAAAATGAAAAAATTGATTAGCTTCTTTTGTTTAGTTTAACTGAAAACTTCAAAACTGACATTTGAAGCCCTGAACATTCACTAAATTAAAATAGATGAAATGCCCTTTATAAGAACGAAGATGAACAACCATACCTATAGTTCATAATTAAGCTTATTCAATGTTATTAGGTGGCTTACAAATGATCAGTCAAACAATGTATTATTATTCATACAAAATGCAAATGCTTAACTTTTATCATTCACAGCTTTGTATACACAACAAACACAGATGATATTTCAATATCAATGTAAAGAAGAAGAACCACTTACCATTTTCAGAAGAATTCCTCAAATATCAACTTTCCAAATGCAAGAAGATCGATGTAGAACTACTGCAAGAACCACACCCTGTAAGTGAAAATTACAGTCATTTATTCATTCACTAAAGTGGAATATAAATGCAAACTCATAACCCCATGCACATTACGAATAATTTCCTACAACCATCTACAGCTAAGATTAACATAAACAACAACAGATGTTTTGGTTTCCGAATAAGCAAAGAAGAGGCTACTTCAAGGCGGTCTTGTGTGCTGAAAAAACAACGAAAAAGAACCTCATGCCTCACCCAATGCATACCCATCAAGAAATCCAAATCCCTAACCCTTCCACACCTATCAATAACACAGATCCATTCGTCTCACTCAAACACCCATTGGAAACCCATTACCCATACAGGAAAACAATACCCATGGATGAAGAGTCTTACCCAGAAACGAGATATGATAATGGGTTATGACGGGTTTGCTTTGGGGGAGACTGTGACGTTTAGCGAAGACGATCTGGAGGAAGACAAACAGAAATATCAGCACTAGTCGCAAGGTGCGGACGTGCGAAGGGGAAAATAACAAACCTTTCACGACGGAGACGCAACAAAGTGAAGAAGGAGACATGGAGATAGGAGGGTAGTTTCAGAAATAAGGAGGGAACTGCGTTAGAGAGAATGACGAAGGAGAGGTGGGCTCGGCAAGTGAAAAATGTGAGGGCATTATGGCCATTTTAGATTCTTGTCCAACGGACAATCTTTTCTGTACCATAGTTTAGGATTGGACAGAAAATGTTGTCTTTGTCCATTGAAGACAGGACAAAATTTTTTGAAGACGGTAAGCAAACACCTATAAGGACAGAACGTTTATGTCCTTGTCATCCGTCCTCACGTCCGAAGACGGTAACCAAACACAGGGTTAAGGAGCTCATCGCCTTCGTCATCAGTCAAGAGTGTAGCTTTGACAGTTTCTCATCTATTGGTTGCCACTTATCGAATGTGTTTTTGCCACAATTATTATTTTAGTATTTATGTATTTATTTAGTTTAATTTTAATAGTATTATTTGTTTATTCTTTATTTTAGTTTTCTCTATGTCGGTGGACCATTTAGACACAATCTCTCTATTAGTTGGGGTAAAGTTGTATATTACTAGAGCTTCTCGGATACTTTTTTTTTCCTTTTTCTTCTTCTTCTATCTTCATGTCATATTTACATATGAATCTATCAAATATAGTATCTTTATTACATAAAAATAAGACTGTGTATTATCAAATCATACGTAGTGTGGAATTTCCAACGGGTAATAATTTTACATAAACTAGGTTAACAGGCACGTGATTTTCACGAGCAATGTCGAGGAAACTTATTGCGCCTGTCTTGTATATGAACCTAACATTCTCGATCTTTCCCGCCATTCAGTTCGTAATGGGACTCCAAAGTGATGCAGAGAAAGCCCAAAGCATCATCAGGAGCAGGCTTTGTAACTCCAGTTTCGTCTTCAAGCCTCTCTCTGATTCCCCAGATAGTAACTACAGGTACATCTTTTGATTCTCAAGCAAAAAAATTTCACCATTCTACGTGAATCGAAGGAACTAGCCTTTTTCTACTGATTTCTCTATTTTCTTGTTTGGGCTTTTTCTTTTTTTCCAGCAAGTTGAAATTTATAATTTCAAGTTCAATAACTGAAGGATGCAACAATTCGATTCTGCTCCTTGGACCACGTGGTTCTGGGAAACTTGCTGTCTGTTTTATTCTCTCTACATTTGTTTCTTTTGTTTTTTTTTTTTGTTCCCCAGAGATTATTAATCAAATAACAGATATTTCTTCATATGTACTGAATCTCAGGTTTTGGAGCTTGTGATCTATGATTTGTTGCAAGAACATTCTGATCTTATATCAGTGGTAAGTACTACATTAAAAATATTTTGCGGGGAAAACCATCTCTGCCCTTGAAAGTTAAGAAGTCCTTCCTTTTGTTGGGAAGTGTGTGAAATGAAATATCATGAAACTATTCTTTTAAGGCAATGCAATATGAACCAGTTAAAGTAAAAATTTGTGTTCAATATGCTAAAATGAATAGATGATCAGGTCCTAGAAAAGTAGTAGAGCCTTGTCATGGATAGGGCATTTGTGCTAATTCCTATTGCAAGCTACAGAAGCATATTTATGTTGTTGAGATGATCCATACTTCTCTGTTGGTTGCAATCGTGTTCCTCATTTCACTAAAATGGTCTTTGTTTTACAGATCAAACTGAATGGCCTCTTGCATAATGATGACAATTGTGCCTTCAAGGTTGTGTGTCATATATTATAATATCTCTACCTATCAAATCGACTGGCCTATATCTCTGAATTAAGCTATTTAATGATTCTATCTCTGCTTATAACTTTGTTTAATGCCTATTCAACATTCAGGAGATTGCTAGACAGCTATGCCTGGAACATCACTTGGTATTCTCTAAAATGGTAATGAAGAATATCTGATAAATTTCAAACAATCTCTTTATGTTGAAACATTTCCCTCTTTATAATAATCGTCTATTAATTCTTGCAGGCATCTTTTGATGACAATTCTCAGTTTATGATAGCAATGCTTCGGTGAGTGCATATATCCCTTCCAAAAAAAAGCTTACTTATCTTGAATCAAAAAATTCTAGTTTTTAAATGATTCATTCTTGCTTTTTGTCAGGGAATGTGGACTAGCTCACAAAACAATAATTTTCGTACTTGATGAGTTTGACTCATTTGCTCAAGTAAGATTGCATTTCTATCTTACACCATTTCTTAATCACTCTTTAAAGGTAAGATTACCTTTTCATCTGACGTCATTTCTTAATCACTCTTTAATATCTAATTTATCTTTATCATCAAGTAAAATTGTTCATGCCTTCCATGATCTAAGTTCTCTTTGTTGTTGCTCAAAGTTGAGAGGGTGGTTTTACATGATAGGTTTGTTATGTTTAGCATATGTGCTCTAATTGATGGGTTTTTCGATTGAATTGAAGAAAGTCAAAGGGAAAAGTAATTCTTACTTCATCTTTATGTGAATAGTACAGGAAATATATATGAAAGTATAATCTTGATCACCTCTTTAAATCAAGGAGAATTTATTTATTCTCTAAGTAATAAAATTCCATTAATTTAGTCACCAATTTCTAGCTTTAGACATATTAATTATCTCTAGAATATCAACACTCAAATGGTGCATAGATATTGATCGGTCCTAACTTACAAAGAACTCAAAAGTTTTCCTTTATAACTTTTTGGTGAAGACATCAGTAACTTGTTATGTTTTAGGTACAAATAGTTTACAAATGAGTCCACTTCAAGTTTCTCTTTTATAAAAGACATGTCAATTTTTATATGTTTTGTATGATCATGCTAAACTGGATTGTTGGCGATACTGATAGCTGCTTTATTATTAAATAAAAGATTCATTAGTTGCTCCACTAGTCTCTTAAGCTCTTCGACTAATTTTTAAGCAAGATTATTTCACAAATTTTTTGGGCCATTGCCTTGTATTCCACCTTTGCACTTACTTTTTTCTCCTTCAGGTTATTAGATTTCCTACAAAAAGGTGCAATAACCAAAATTAGACCTTTTATTCGCTAACCCTACTCAGTCTACATTAGTGTATATGTCAACTCTTCGTTGATCACTTTTCTTGAAGAATAATCATTTCCCTATAATTTTTTTTAAGTATCTTAAGATTTTGTGCATTGCTTCCAAGTGTTCTTCATAGGGGGTATGCATTAATTTCGCACTGATAGTAAAGAAATATTTGTTCTAATGTGGGATAAATAGGTTAGCTTTCTTACCAGCCGTTGATATCTACTTGTATCTACTGGAACCCTTTCCTTAACTTCACCAAGCTTTGAGTTAAATTCCATAGGAGTTTCTATTGGTTTTCATCCATTCATCCCAGTTTCATTTAGAAGATTCAACATATACTTCTGTTGAGTAATTGTTATTCCCTTTTTAGATCCAGCAATTTACATCTCAAGGAAGTACCTGAGAGACTCTAGGTCTTTGATTTCAGACTCATTTGAGAGATTCTTTTTCAAAATTTTCATTTTCTCTAAAGTATCACTGTTGAGGATCATGTCATTTATATACACTACTAGAATTGCAATGATCTCTTCTACAAAATTTTTAATGAATAGAGAATGGTCAGATTGCCCTTGTAAGAAACCTTGAGAGTTTACAAATCTCAAAACTCTGTCAAATCAGGCTCTTGGTGATTGTTTAAGCCAATATGAAGATTTTTTTAGCTTCCATATCCTTTTTCCAAAAGTTTTGACTAAATCCTGAGGGAACCTCTATGTACACCTCTTCTTCTAAATCTCCATTTAGGAAAGCATTTTTGATATATAGTTGATATAGAGGCCAACCCATATTAGTTGCATTAGAAAGTGACACTTGCATAGTATTCGACTTAGCAACATGTGAAAATGTTTTTGAATAGTCAATGCCATAGGTTTGAGCAGAACCTTTGGCAACTAGGTGAGACTTACATCTTTCAAGTGATCCATCAAAATTGTACTTCATAGTGAGCATCCATTTACATCCAACCAGTATTTTTCCTCTTAGAAGATCAACTTTCTACCATGTTCTATTCTTTTTTAAAGCTCTTGTCTTCTCCAGGATCACATCCCTCCACTCAGGAATAGTTAGAGCCTCCTTTATATTCTTAGGAATGGAAATACTATACAAATTAGAAGTAAATGCGCAAAATGATGGAGACAGACTTTGATAGGATAAGAAGTTATACAGAGGATATTTACTACAAGTTCAAGAACCTTTCCTAAGGGCAATAGGTAAATTGAAGATATCATTTGACTTTGGAATATATATTGGTTTAGGAGACAATGACTCAATAGGTATAGGTTCAAACTAGGATTTGCCTTATTGATCTCCAATTTTTGGAATTGTCTTCAGATTAGATTCTTGACTAGTTGCATGTTTGTTCTTTTCTATCGTTCTAGATATTTTTTCAAAAGAACTTTCCCTTTAAAATGATGTCCATCTAACCTTGCAAACATTTCATTCTTTTCCTGAGATTGAATTTGTAAAGGCATCGAAGATGGATCCTTATTTCCATTATTTGAGATATTATCATTTTTTGAATCAAAATTATAGAAAATATTCACATCATTGTCAATGTTGACCATAATCTCATTTTTCCTTGTGGTTTCTATTCTTATGAATATCAAAAAATGAATCTTCATTAGATGTTTGCCCTTGAAGATGAGGTAGAGAAAAAAAGGTTTATCTTCAAAAAAGGTGACATCCATAGAGACATTTTATCCTTTTGGACATTAGAGCGAAGCACTTCTAGCCCTTTTGAGTAGGACAACCAACAAAACACATTTCATGCTCTAGGATCAAGTTTTTCTTGATTGTAGTCGTGAATATGAAAAAATGCAATACACTCAAACACTTTAAGTGGAAGATCATGTGATATCTAAAAGGAAGGACAACATTTATTTTAAAAGTTTAGGGGTTTGAAATTTTAAAACTTTTGAAGGCTTCCTATTTGATCAAATATGTAGCTGCGAGGATAGTCTCGCTCCATAAGTACTTAGGAGCATTAGTTGAAAATATTAAAGATCTTGCAATTCTAACTGATGCTTATTTTTCTTCACTGTAATTCCATTTTTTGTGGGATGTCAGTGTATGAGATTTGAACAATACCCTTTTCATCCAAAAAAAATTCTTAAAATCTTGTTGAAATATTCTTTTCCATTATCAATTTTAAAAACTTGAATACTAGTTTGAACCATGTTTGAATCATTTTATAGAAGTCTTGAAAAATGCTCTCAACATCTGATTTCTTATCAAGTAAAAAGACCCAAGTAATTTTATTATGATCATCAATAAAGTTATGAACCATCCCTTTTCAATTACTGTTTTTATTTTTGAAGGTATCCAAATATCACTATAAATCATAATGAACAAAACCTTATAAGGTTGTGCTCAGAAAGATGTTTGAAAATTTGACAAATTTCACATTAAAATGAAGATGGATCTTTATTTATAAAAAACTTTGGAAGCAAATGTCTCATATAGTGGGAACTTGGATGCCCTCATCTAAAATGCCATAACATAATTTTACTCTCAGTAAATATTGAAATAGAATTGAGACATTCTCTAGGACTGCCTATTTGAGTCATATCCATCTTCAAAGAATTAGAGACCTCTAAATTGTTTAGCATTGCCAATCATCTTCCCCGTGTTCAAATCTTGAAATTGACAATCTGATAAAGAAAAATTAGCTTGACAATTTTGATCAACAGTTCTTTTTTATTGACTGACAATAAGTTATGGGACAGTTTAGGAACATAAGAAGCATTATAGACTATAAGATCATGGGAAATAACAAGTGATCCTTCCCAGCTACTGCTGCCAAGGAATAGTTTGTTATTTTTACTCATTGATTTCATGCACAAGGACTATAGGAAGAAATCAATTTAGACGATCCAATCATATGATCTGTTTCCCTAGAATTAATTATTCAAGAATTATTTGAATTGACATTGAATTAAGAGACAACTAAATAATTACCTTTTAAAGCCAAAGAACAAAAAGGATTTGAATTAGAGAAATTTTAGGTATAATTATCTTCAAATTGTTTTTCTTCCAATTTTTTGGCTTTCCATGGATTTTTGAACAAGTTTTCTGTGTGTCCGAATCACATTCACAGTGATCTCACCAAAACTTTTGTTGTTTTTCCATTCCCCCTTAGCCTTTGTTCCGCTAGATACAAGTGCAGAACCTTTAGCCTCTGATTCACTGTTGCCTGTCATCACTTTCTGCCTGATCTCCTCTCTCTTTACTTCCGAGAAGTCCTCTCTTATTGAAGGAAGTGGTTTTCTTCCCAAAATTTAGCCTTTGACTTTGTCCAGTTCTTATTTTAATCATGCAAGAACAACATGAATCTTATCATTTCCTTACCTCTTTTAATGTCGAACACTATCATTCAAATAATCCCAATCATCCTAACATAGTTCTAATTCTTGCTACAAGGTTAAAAGTTTGTTATAAAACAAAGTAACAGTGTTGTGTCCTTTCTTGGCCTTTTATAGCTTCGTTTTTAGTTCGAAAATTTGAGAAGAATTCTCAGTATCCAAAACATCTCTCGAATCGCATCCTATGCATCTTTTGTTGTTGGCAAAAATATATGGGGGTTTCCAATGCCATATTTGGATCAGTCGAAGTCAGGCTTGTTATCTCTTCAATCAAATGGCCAAGTTTTCGTCTGCCATCAATGGCCAATTTTATTGTTTGCACCCATTCCAAGTAATTATGATCATTCAACTTGTGGTTCGCCAAAGGCAAATTCAACCTGATAAGATCACCGTTGTGTTATGTGTTTTTTATCATAGTACCGGGATTAGTCACACTCGAACTACTGAAATCATTTCTGAAGGATGAGGAGTTTCTACCCTACTATTCATTGCCAAACGATAGTCCATTTAGGAATAATTTGCACGAAAAAATTATGGAAAAGTCGTAACTATTGTACCATGAAGAAAACCATAGAGAAAAGTAATTTTTTACTTCATCTTTCTATTAATAGTATAGGAAAATATATAGGAAAGTATATCCCTAATCACCTCCTTAAATCAAGGAGAATCCATTTTTTCTCTACGTAATACAATCTCATTAATTCAACCACTAATTTTTAGCCTTAAAGCAGCTAATTATCTTTAGAATATCAACATGAAATTTAGGGGCATATTACAATTCCTCATTTCGTTCTTTTCAGGGAAAGCAAAGGTTGCTGTATAGCTTGCTAGATGCGATGCAATCAGTAACATCACAAGCTGTTGTCATTGGTGTGAGTTGTCGACTGGTATGCTTATTTCTAAATGCTTTCTATCTTCTCTTGCTTAGTTTTCCTCTGCCCTCTCGGGATTTTTTCTGTTTTGCTATTCTTTCTATTATTATACAAAGAGACTTTTTTTTTCTTTTAATGTTAGCTTATATATTCAATATATGAAAACTTTAGAATTTTACAGTTTATAAACTTGTACCGGTAACTAAATTTGGCACTCAAGCCATTTACTGGTAGAGATAATGAAAATAAAACTCATTGGACTTGACAAAAAAGTTTTAAGTTCTAGTATGTGATACTTTCAAACTTTGCCTGCAGGATGCTGATCAACTTTTGGAAAAAAGAGTAAGATCTCGTTTTTCACATAGAAAGCTATTGTTTCTTCCTCTATCTATGGAGGATGTACAGAGGTAAATTTCCTCTTATATGAAGAGTGATGTTAGAGTTTTGCCAAGAGTCAAAGTTTGATCTTCAGAATTCTGGTTTTGCAGACTGTTAGAGCATCTCTTGTTTTTGCCCGTAAATACAGGTCTTCCTCATGATTTTGCTTCTCAATTCAATGGAAAGCTACGAGTATCCTTTATCCAACTGTTTAAATTTGATATTTTAAAACCTAGATGGCATCCTTTATTACCATTTCAAAGCATCTTTCAACTAATTTTTCTCCAGAAATAGAGGTCCTTGAAATTTGCTAGAAAGTTTTAGCTGATGAGAGATTCAAGGAGATCATTGCTTCTTGTCTGAATGTGCAATCTACCATCAACAACTTACTACGGTTTTTGTAAGTTCATTGCCTATATCTCGATGCATCAAATCTTGTGTAAAGTTATACCTGTTAACGTTATCACAGTTGATACTAGTCTGAATTTGCAATTGGATGCTAGATTTGTCGCTGTTTCGTACATGGAACCAAAATTAGGATTCCTGTCACTAGAGAACTTTAAAAATGCACTCTTAAGCATCCAAAGGCAGCCAAAGCAGGAAGGCATAAGAGGTTTGATGCATATGGCTTGAATCTTGTTGTATGGTTACTCTTGTGATCTTCATTCTCTAAGGTGGTCGTTTACAGGCACAATAAGTACAAGTTTTATCAGTATAAATGACTTGCTCAGATTTGCATTTTAACAACATTTCTTCTAAGAGATTTTGCCTACTATTTCCTTGGAATACTGTTAGTTAGATCCCTTCTATTTGTTACATTGTAGCTGTTACATATTGAGCATTAATGTCATTGATTCTAGTCTTCCATAATCCCTTGATCATAGGGATTACATTCCCTAGATTAATCTTATAAATATGTATATATAGCCTTACTACTGTACCGTGAAAAAATCTAGAAATTCAAACCTCTGTCTATTTTATAATACCTAACTATCCATGTCAAATAAGTGCTCATTTTTCATCCGTAGAATTTATTGCAGATTCAAGACAATAATAGAACAATTTTTGAGTTATTTATTTATTTATTTGCTTTTAAGATCACGGAGTCAAAACTGTTTTCGTAGTTTGACATTTTGATGCATATTTGCTTCAGAAAACTTGACATCTTCATAAATGATTCTGTTCATGCAACTTGACTGTTTGAAAAGAAGGCATTCATATTAGCTCTTAATTAGGTTTCGTTATGGATGCCAAAATTGTTGCGTGTGTGTGTGTGTGTGTGTTAACCTATCATGAAATACAATACTGATGTCACCTTGAACATGGTCAAGCAGATTGCTCCATATTAGAACTGTACATCCTTGTGTGTATGAAGAGATTGGAAGTTAAAGAGCAGAACTCTTATAACTTTGCTTCTGTTATGAAAGGTTGTCACCTTCAGATGCTTCTTTTATTTCTTTTTCCATCACTAAGCTTACATTTCCTGATTACTAACATATTCTCCATTGTTGCAGAGTACAAAAGCATACATGATTCATTCCATACATCTGATTACTATGCACGAAATGTATGCCTAAGGGTGTGTAAGCTCTTCAATTCACCTCTCTAATCTAGACTATAGGTTTAGAATAGTAATGGATTAAAATGGGCTTTCCACCTGTTTTATCTCCGGATGAAGATTAACTACCCCAACTTGTGCAGGCATTTGAACGACTTCTACAGCGTGAATTAATTTGTTTCACTGACAGCAGAGGTCATGGTCAATCAGTTGAATTTCGTCAAGTGAAGCTTTTGATCTCATTTGGTGAGCTACAAGAGGGACTGAAATCATATCGTTCATATCCTGTAAGTTGATCCTGAAATCACACGACTTTTTTAAGGCACAACTCTTATATGATCTCAGCCTGACAATGTTGAATATGGTAAAGGAAAAGCAGATATTAAGTTAAATGAAACAGTTACCCTTCATATGGGAATTGTTTGAATTAATTTTGTAAGAAATCACCTTCCCGTCATAGTCAGAAGTCCATTATGGCTCTTAATATTTCGTCAGACGAAATGAAGAAAAAGAAAACATGACTAGTTAGTGGTATCCTTTCTGGGGTTACGTTTTCTTCACTTCAGTTGGTGATTTCTACTTGACGAGTGTAGTAAAAAGGTTCGCATCAATAAACTTGTGTTAACAGGCTATTCTTCAGAAGTTATTGGATCGATGAAGTTGGAAGAGCTGGATTACTTCGATCTTATGGCTTTGCAGGAGCATGTAATGTCAGCGCTTGTCTCAGCTGCGTACTTTTAGAATGGCTGAGCCCATTTTCTCCGGAGATGCCAAGACATGTTCCTGCTTCTTCTGAAGAGGATACCAATATTTTGTAGATCATTTACATATAAAACTCCTGATCGTGCTTATCCCTAACTCAAGAAAATTCTGCGTTCCATCATTTGTCAATTAGTTCGGCTGCATGCGTACTTGGTGGACTTACTATTCTTTTTACATGCATAATGTTTCTCCACTTACTTGTGAGTGACGACGTATATCTTGTTATTATTTCGATGTTTTAAAGGATTAATAGAGTTTTTTTCCAAAATTTCTTTATCTTGTTTGTTAAAAGCTCTTTTATGGAAATGTTTGATTTCTCAAACAACAATTAACCTTTATCATGTATTAGAATGTGTAATGTAATATATGTTCAACTTTTCAGAATGGTCAATTTAATTTTTACGATGATAAATACTATGGTCATTTATCTTCATTACAATTGTATGTATAACACCGAATTGATAATTTTATCAACTGCAACTTTCCTACTTAGATTGAATTTTTTCTTCTTAGTTACTTTTGTAACCTTTAGAGCAAGGTTTTGAATTTTCGGCGAAAAAATGATATTAAATTTTAGCATTGTGCCAGATGATATTTGAAATAGGTAAGTATTGTAATTTTAAAAAAAAATAGAGGATTGAAATGCAAAAATAAAATAAAACCCTAACAACAAAAGAATTCACTTGTTTCCTAGACTCATCTCTTCTCCTCCACAGTCCTCTCCCTCATGACGTGAGCTCGTCTCTCCAGTCCACCATCCTTCCTCTAATTGCACCACCATGCTTCCTCTAGTTGCGCCGTCATCGCTAGTTGTCATGCCAGTCATACCAACCATTCCCCAATTGCTCCAACCATTGTGCCATTCACCGGTTACGCCATCGCTGCCAGTCACAGCTAGTTGTCACTCTCTTGTGTTGTGTTGTGAGTCTTGTGAGTTGTCACTTGTGAGCTTAAGCCAAGGTTCCATTTTGTCAGTGTGTGCGCGGATGGAACCTTTCGTGTGTGCAGAGGATTGCTTATATCGTAGGCTTGTAGACTTGTGGATGTGGTGTAACATCTATCTTGTATGGCTTGTGAATTGTAAATTATGAATTTGTGATTGCGGAATAGTGAAGCGAAAGTTTGAATTTGTGTCATTCCATTTTGATTAATGGTACTCTCACTAAATTTTTTAGAAGGAAGTGGGGATTAAGACAAAGGGATCCCTTATCTCTATTCTTTTTCATAATTTGTATGGAAGTATTCTCTAGGAATTTAAAAGTTTGTATAGCGAATAGTTCTTCCTTCAAATACTATTGGCGATGCAAAGCTCTTAAACTTACACATCTTTTATTTACTGATGACCTTTTGATGTTTTGCCATGCGGATATGTTTTCGGCTCAAACTTTACTTGATAGTTTGTGTATGTTTTCAAAATTTTCTTGCATGGACGTGAATCCTTCTAAAAGTCAGTTTTTCTTATCCCCTAATGTGAATTATCTTAATCATCGTATGGAACTAATCTCAGGTCTCAAGAAAGGTATTCTTCCCATAAGATATTTGGGAGTTACTCTCTTAACAGATCGGTTGTCTAGGAGGGACTGCCAACCCTTATTGGATAAAATTGAAACTAGGATTAGCAAATGGACTCATAAAAGTCTTTCTTATGCTGGTAGGCTCCAATTGGTGATATACGTGTTAGAAGAAGTACTTAAAGCGAATCGCTTTAACAAGATTTGTCATGAAAGTTGTGTACATACTTTATGAATAAATAAATAAAGACATGTTTCATTAATTTGGTGTTCATTATTTATGAATGGATATTGATCTATAAGCAAATTAATGAAGTTCACGATATATGACATAGCACGAAGGAAATCGTGATGTGATCATACTACTCGAGATTCCTATCACGCGAATTACGTCAAGATCTAAATTATCCCTAGTCATAGGATTCTCGAGACCGACATCTAGAATCCGGAGACTAAGACATCTCAAGCTCCTCGATTTGATCAAGCGATGGATCTTAGAAGTCAGAAATATGAGATATTTAGGGTTGAGATGTGGCTACTTATTAGAGGTAGACATCGTTGGATGACCTGTATGAGATCATCACACTGATGTCCTATTCTAATGTCGGTGATAATCTCATCATAAGAATTGCAAGATCCCCAGACTGAGGCTTCGAGGATATTTTGATCTCGATTCAGATTTGACTCCATTCCTCATTACCATACGAGGTTGCTTCATAGGGTAATGATTGGAGTGCAACTGAGGTATTCGAAGGTAATCGAGAAATTAATGAGAATTCACCACTTCGATAGCGAAGATGATACCCATGGCTCTTGTCGGTCATTACTTGGAAGTTTCGTCGGAGATATATGTCACGAAGAATGTCTTCATCGACATATTAAGAATGAGTCCCGACAAGAATCGATATCACTGACTAGATTTGACATACTCGATCTAGTAAAGAATTGACACTTCTGCCCATACTCATAACCAGTGGGGTAAAGCATGGTGAAAGGACGAATTGCATGGTAATTGTACATGGAAAGGTTCGTGATATGGTTCATGATGAATACATGTTCATTCGTCAAACCAATTACTTTCCTATAATCGATTATGGTCGTGATGTGTTCTAGATACCGCTCGTGACTTGCTTCAGATTAAGATTAATCTAAGTGGCCAATATAACCGGAACCTAATAGTCACACGACAAGAGTGTCTCTGAGAATTTGTAAAATAGTTTTGACGAGTTTCAATATATGGAGAGCAAATGGAATTAAATGGATCCCGATGAGATCGAGATACGTCCCGATGAGATCACGACATTGATATTCTTTGAAAATCGCTTCCTGGTTTTCCATACAAACTTCTAGAGGTTTAAGGACCGATCCCAAATGTATTTGACCACTTCAAAGATTAATATATATATATATATATTATTAATTAATTATATATATATATATATATATATATATATATATATATATATATATATATATATATATATATATATAATAGGCTAACGTGGGTGCACGACTCACCATTAGCATTTAATATGTCTTTAAGTGTTAAAGATACATGGCAAATGAGAAGAGAGGATGATAGTCGTTGCTTTTGAATAAAAGTAAGAAGAAAGGGTTTTATCTCTTTAAGCTCTCATCTTCGTTGGTTTTTGGTGGAAGATAAAAGAAGTTTTATCTTTCAAGCTACCACCATCGATCATCAAGCTTCTCATCTTCCTCATCATCGATTCCAAGCTCTCCAAGTACAAAGGTAAGAGCTAGCACTCTTTAATTTGTTCTAACTATTCCCGGATCAAAGGGTTTGTCCCGGTTAGGTTCTCCGATCTCTGCGTGGATACCGTTAGAGACGGTCTCCTTTGGCCGTTATGGTTTGAGTTTGTTGTATAGTCACATGGATCTTGGCTTTCGGGAAGGTCCCGGAATAAAATTTTTTGTTTTCAGCACCGTGGGTATGTGATGCTCACACCGGGATTTTCCTACAGTGGTATCAAAGCCACTTGTGTTGTATATAACGAAGAAATCATGACTAGGTCGGAGTTGCCTAATGCTTGTGACTATGATGCATGTTGTAAATGTTAATTTCGAATTCAGTGTAGAAATATTGTTTTCAAAATTTTCTTGCCCAGATATGTTCACAAGATGTTGTTGCATATGTCTGTGGAAGCTTGGAATTTATCAATGTGATTTGATATGGTTTTGCTAATTTATTCCCTAATGTTCTGGTTGCTGTGTTTGTGCACATTCAATGAACAGACATGCTTGTAAATTCGAGAATAAATTGTAGAAATTTTTTTTTCCAGATTTTCTTTCGCCGACATGTCTCTAATATGTTTATTAATGTCTATGAGAATGGAAAAATGTTTTCGTGGTGATTTACTATTTATTTGAGAATTTATTGTGTGCTGTTGGGAATAATTGTGTTGAGGAACACAGATTCTACATTGGCTTTGTTGTTGAGGTTGGTTGAGTTTTTGATGTAAATAAATCTTGAAAAAATTCATGGAGCATATTGTAAACATGTTGTAACCTCTGTAATTTTATCAGAATTTATTGAAATTGTTTCAATGAGTTTTCAAGCAAAACACAGAGCTTGGCAGTTTTGAGAAAGTTGCTGGAGCTGTTTTGTTTGAAATGTATGATTGTGTAGTTTTCAGTTTCAATGCCTTGGATCATTTTTAATGTGATTAAAAATGTGTTATATTGATGTTGTATGCTTTCCAAATTGAATTTCTTGAAATTGGGTTTCCAAAAATTTTCGGATGTCAAATATGTCACATTAGCGTCTCGTTAGTGTATTTCGTTGTCCTGATTGTTTTGGCTGTCACAATTTTGTGACCAGTGCCGAAGTAATCTTGATAAAATGTATACTAGCTAGAGATACTTAGGGTGATAGTTTGATATTCTCAAATTATTTGAAAATCTAAATGAATAAGAGTGTATTCATCAATTTCAAGTTTTTCATTTATAGTTTGACTATATATGGTAAGCATGGAACAATGAAAGTGTTTCATTGGTACATCATAATAAAGGATATTACACTTGGTATTGTGAATTTGAACTACACGAATTGAGAAATTAGCCGATTAGAGAGCATGCCAGTACATGTTCCAGTCGACTGGCACATTCATCACCGATTGGTCGCACATGCACCACCGACCGCCTCGTGCACAAGATCCATAGTAGTCGATCGAACATGCACCATCGACTAGTTTGTGCACAAGATCCATAGTAGTCGACTAGCACATGTACCACCGATCAAGATATACACCAATCACCGCACATGCACCAGTCAACTACAACATGCAAAAGGTGGGATGATGGATGATTTTAGGTATAGATTCAATGTGATTGATGAAATATCCTAAATCATTCTATATAGTCATGGTGACTATAATCCTACGGCTTGGAGAAGAAGAAGATGAGACCTGAAAAACCCTCAAATCATATGAAAACTAACGCCTTCCATTAATATGGAGAGAACCAGAGTTCTTATAGAGTTGGGTTGTTGGGTAAACCCAAGCTCACTCTATACGGATATGTTCGAACCATGAAAATAAGATTTTCAGATTAATGGGTTAGTTTTCACTAGAAGCGTTGATTTGTTGAGTAAACTCAAGGTCAACGCGACAGAGGCGAAATTGGGTAGGTACATCAAATGTACGCGCATCAAGAGTTGATAACCCAATGTGTGCATACATCACGAGTTGATAAGACTAGTCGATAGTTGCATCTATGAAGCAAATGGTATTAACGATACCGCCGATAGATCTAAGGTGGCTTGTTGGTAAACCCAAGGTCATTTTAGTAATGTCGGATATCTATGATGCAATTGGTATGACCGATACCTACCGATTGACCTAAGGTGGCTTGTTGGGTAAACCCAAGGTCATTTTAGTAATGTCGGATATCGACCCACTAGACATTTTGTCATAATGTTTCTTGGATTCGCATCGAGGGTTATGGATTCTTTGAAACTAGTGGGAGCCATATGCATGTCACGCAAGTCCTTATGATCATGCATGTAATTCTATTCTAACATTCTTTCTCTTTTCCTTATAGGTTATCAAGATGACTTCAAGCAGAACTTATGCCGCTTATGGACTCAAACAAATTAACTGGACCCAACTTTCTAGATTGGCTGAGAAATATGAGAATTGTTCTCAGGTCTGAGGAACTAGGATATGTCCTAGATGTTCCACTTCCTGATCCACTGCCGCGATGCTTCGATGAGGATCGAAAGCATATCGTAAGCATCTTAAAGACAAATGACATGGCTACCGCATTATGCTCGCACCTATATGTCACCAGAGTCGCAAGCGGCGTGAGTCTATGGATGCTAATACCATAGTGTTTCATCTTGGGAGTCGTTTGATGAGCAAGCTCGATGCGAAAGGTTCGAGACCTCGAGGCTACTCTTCACTACTAAGATAACTCCAGGTTCATCTGCAGTGTAGTATACACTAAAGATGAATGGGTATATTGAGAGGTTGGTCGTCTTAGGTTTTGTTATGGATTATGAATTAAGTGTTGACTTAATTTCGGTTGGATTGTCTCGATAGTTATTCACGGTTTGTGTTAAACTATCGGATGAACCAAATATCCACGACAATCCCCGAGTTGATCAATCGCCAAGACAATGAGCAAGCTATCAAGAAGGATAGCAAGCAAGTGCTTATGGTGGACTCTTCTTCGGTTCAAAGAAAAGAAGTCAAGAAGAAAAGGTCTAAGAAACCGAAAGAAAGTGTAGCCAAGAAGAAACCAAAGAAATCGCACTAAAGGAACTTGCTTCCATCAGGCAAGACTAGCCACCCAAGCGAATCAGAAAGTCTATCTGGAAGAATTGAAGCGTAAGAAGGCATCGATGCCTCGACTTCTTCGTATGTTTGTCATCGAGGTTAATCTGCTTCGACCATAACATACGGGTATTAGATACCGGTTGTGGCTCACATATGCAATGATATGCGTGGCCTCGTGACGATGAGACAACTTATGAAGGGAGAGATAGACCTGCTTGTAGGAAATGGAGCAAGAGTTGCTGCATTAGTCGTAGGCACTTATTTCTTGTCACTCCCCAGTGGGTTTGTAATTAAATTGGATGAATGTTATTTTGTACCTGTATTAACAAAAAATATATTGTCTGTTTCTTGTTTAAATAGAGCTGGTTTGTAACACCCCACTCCTGAGTGACCCGAACCTGATATCATTGGTGATATCCGAGTTCGTGCCCCGCGATAGTGGCGTACTACATCAGTCGGTTAAAACTCAGTATAACATTTTTTTTTAAACATTCTTTAGTGCGGCATAAACAGTAAGTAATTTGAGCCCTTGTTCACAATTAACCATTTTCAGTTATTACAGTCATCCAATAATAATTTACAATCAGTCAATGAATAAAAACAATAAAACCACAATGGGCTCATTATAAGTACAAAGCATTGTTGTACAATGATTGCAGAATACAATTCGATAAGACATTAATGCAGACACGAATTGATCCCGACCTCTATCCTTCACTTGCCTACAGTAGACATACTCCCGTGTCAAACGGGGTACTCTTTAAATCCTGAAAAATAGATTACAATTTTGGATGAGTTTTGCGAACTCAGTGAGAAACCATCATCGATGGTTCACCCAATTCATGCATATCGCAAGCAACTCACAGTTTCAGTCAATTATACATTCAGTATTCTCACATAACAATTTCGAACTCGTGCAATTTCAGAATCGCTTATCACATTTGTATGCAATGCATATGACTCATTTTCATTTATTACGATTGTTGTGACCGAAGCGCAGAAATGATTCAGTGATCGATGAGACGAGTCTAGGGAGTAGGAGAGCCCTCTGGTATGCATTAACTCCCTCGAGCTCAAGGCTCGGTTCAAGAATGATGTTCGAGCTCGAGGCTCCTTTCATGTCGATGGCGACTCAGTCACAACTATCATTATCTGAACATGCCTTTATGCATGAATGCATATGTCCCAATTTCCATTTATCGGTTTATATTTCAAAGGTCCCATTTCCCATTCCTTCGACCTTCGTCCAGATTTCAATCATAAACATTTTCAGTTTATTTCATTGAAGCATACATAATCAATTACACACAATAGCACTTCAGTATCAAAGTCCCAATACTTCAGACACCTTTGGTCCGAAGTCAATCAAAAGCAAACACACACATAACCCTCCATTCATCTCCTCATGGCATAAGTGCGTCAAATTTAACACATAAAAATTGAGGAACCAACTAGGTTACTCACCTATCACTTCCGAGCTAATGCCAGGAAGTCTCTTCCACGTCGCGAACGACGCTCCTATTGGGTCTCTATAAGAATCAGAGAAGAAAACGATCACTAATTATCCAATCCGAATTCGTTAATGATGCACATGTAGGTGTATAATGCATGTTCATGAATTCCCGGCCCTGATCCCATTTCTTTCCATTCTATAATCCATTTAAAAATTAGAAAGCTAATGACGCTGACGGAACTCAATTCGGACCTCTATAGGTCCCCAATTAAATAAAACAGTGGTTAAAGACTTTGTTACCTAGACCCACGTCAATTCCTCGTCCAAAAATCCCCAATCTCTCAGAAAATGAAATTAAATATTCAGTGAATCCGATGCCTCAAGAATCAGGTCAATCGGACGTCGAACGGAAAAGATATGAGCAAAAGAACACAAAAATCAAATTTACCCCTAAGAGTGTCAAAATTCAAATGAAACTTCTGCCATTCAAAACCTATCAAACAGAACAGTACTTGGTAAATTCAGTAACTTTCATTTTCTTCAGTAAAAAATTACACAATAAATATGCTCAGAAAGTTCACAATGTGATCTATAACTTTCATAACAATATGAAATCAAATTCAATGGTTAACTAGGTCAAATAATTCAGTGAATGCTGCTGCCCCTGCAAGTACTCAATCTGGACAGTAATGTTCTAAACAGTATATCTCCTTGCAAAAATGTCAAATAAATGCATACTTTATACCTATGGAAACATCAAACACAATGCTACACTTCTCATGAAGGGTTTCAAAGCCAATTCCATCTCTAACAAGCTTAAAACTTTCATGCAAGTTACTTGATCGTAGCAGTGATAATAACCTCATGCAGGTACAGATTTTGAAAATTCATTACTCCCACATCTGATCTCCAAAAATTACATGATATATACCATTTTCAATATAATTGCTTCCTATACAACTCTTCAGAAGATCACTCAAGCCAATTCAATTCACAGAAATTTCTAAAATTGCTTCTAATCAGAATGTGCACCAAATCCACTCTTAGTCTAGGTTTCACCAAATTGTTCAAAATCAGTCAATATTCCACAGTGCATATCTCCCAATATACAGATCGAAAAATTGCAAAATCAGTTGGAATGGAAAGATAACTTAATAAGCTTCAACTTTCATTTAGACCATTTTCCCTAACTCCATCTCAATTAATTTAGAAAAATCATCAAAACTATTAGGTCATTGGTTCGGTTACTGTTCACAGAAACTACAACAGTAACTTTCCAATCCAAATTTCAACCTCTTAAGGCTAAAATTAGACAATACCTATTTCACACAAAAATGTAGCCAACAAACCAAAGTTTCATTTGAAACAAACCTCACCTCATTTTCATAACCACACAATTAGTTATGCATAAAAGAGTGTAATAGGTTCAATATCCATTTTCCAGCTTTCATCTTCAACTTCACTCCTATCACTTCTAATACCAAGAACACATCACTAAACATCCATTTACACCTCTAATTCAACCAAAAAATCATCACAACATTTACTTGCATAATTAAACAAAATTTGGCAGCACATACACAATTGATTTTCCTTAATTTTCCATTCATCTAGCCTTCCAAAACTCAATTCAAAACCAAGCCAAAATCAATGGAAACCATATTCATTCACTCATCCATACACAAGCATACACTTAAACCCATTCAAACCTACCACTATCATGAGCAAAGAAATGCATAAATGATCTCCATGAATGCTTCTAACTACCAAAAGAAGGAAAGCAAACATCAATACTCACCAAACAAGTTGCAAGTTCTAACTTCCTCAAATCTTCAAGTTCACACCAACTTTTATTTCAATCCTCACCCACGGCTATTACAAGCATCACAAAGATCATCATCAACTCAAGGCTTGAGCTAGTAAGTGAAGGAAGAAGGAGCAAACAAGAGCTTCTTGTATGAAGAAAGGACAATCATCAACAAAGGAAGAAGGAGGGCACACCAAGGAAGGAGAAGTAAGGCTTACGGATGAGAGGAGAATAATTGCCTTCCAAGTAATTCATTTGTTTAAAAAGCCAAGGAGAAAGTCGTGGATGAAGAATAACATGAGACAAACTAATTAATGAAGAAGACACTTGTCCTTTAATGGAAAAAGCCAACAAATAATCCTATTTAATTAAGTAAAAGAATATTAATCCCAATTAATCTTTAAGCCATCTTATGCTAATGGCTCTTTAAAAATTCCTAAAATCATTTATCCAATAATCTCATGCCATTTGGCAGTCCTTTTCAAGATGAAAAATCCACTCATCGACCATAGAATTTTCCAATCTGCATAAGTACCCAAAAATTTCAGAAAAATTCTCACAAATCTCTAAAAATATAAAACACTCAATGGCGTACTCGGAACAATTTTTCAAACACAAGAACCACGTTAATCACACTAAAATTACATTAGGCACGAAAACCGGGAATGTCATGTATGCATGTACAGTAATTTCATGTGCACAAATGATACTGTGTATCAATCCTATTATGCATGAACAGTCCTAAGTCATTCCGATCCATCTCATCCTATGCCAAATTTACTATTTTACCCTTCCAGTAGGGGGTGGGATGTTACAATTCCCCCCTCCTTATAAAAAATTCGTCCTCGAAATTCTCAGTCAACGGTTCACTATGACTGTTATCAAATGACCCTACATGTCCCATACACTTTTCCACTCAATGATTCATTTTTCCGAAAAGTCACAGTAACCACACTCAGTCAGTTGTTCAGTCACTTATTTGGCTAACTCATTATCACTCATCACAGTAGACGGACTCAACAAGGTCATCAACAGGTGATCTCACTATCTTAACTATCTCACTTGCCATTTCCAGAGCTATGACTCAGTACATTATTTCCGAACCTATTCACTCATCACGTTTTATCCATCCAATACCCTTTTTCTCCAGTACCATGCAGTCTAATTCGTATTCCATTGAGTACATCTTTTCAAGGTGATACTTACCATAACCTCCTTTATCTCGTCCCTGACGATTCACTTTCCTTTGGTACCAATACAATGACATGTAGCTCCATTTCGCTATAACTAGTGATAATTTACCTAATGCAGTCATTCTTTATAATCCATTGACTCTTAGTTCAAATTCAACTCTCCTTAGACAATTCACTGTTCTATAGTGTTCGCGCACTCTATTCGAATATGTATTTTATTCTATTTCATTTGTCCGATCCAGTTCCACCTCCACTAACCCATTCGGCTTTCCTGAGTCACTTTCCTTTGTTTCACTCATCACAGTCTCAAATCCATTATGGTCTTTGACTCCCGTTAGGCACTGTGCAATGTAGCAGTGTATCCCTACAGTAAATCAGAACTCTATATCACGATCATAATCCTGTGAAACCCAAACCACTTAAGCATTTTTTTCAGTTGAACATTCAAACCTATAAGCACTTGAATCGATAATCACTTCATTCTATACCCGTAGTAACTCAATTTCACTCTTCGCATATTTCTCCTAAAATGTCTAGCTTCGATTGCTCAATTTCTTTGCTCATCAATTTCTTTGTTCAATCCCGACACATGCTTATTCTTTGTATCATTCAATACCATTCTCCGACACCTTGAATCTTCAGATTCAAGATGGGAACCACCAGTTTGATTCCTGAACTATTGACCTTTCTTACCCCTATTCAGTACCACTAAATCTCCAACCTCAATTCTTCACAATTACCCATAATCAACTTGACATTCTTTGAAAAATCCCAATATCTGTAATTGATTTGTTCATTGCAGCCTTATCTGTTCACTATTTGAGTTTAGTAGTCATAATTGTCTATTCATTACAGAATTGTCGGTATAGTAGTCATTTATGCCTATCTTTTTTCTCGAATAAACACAATGTATCCTTATAGGAATCGAAGGTCTCCAAGGCTTTAAACAATTTCGATCATAACACCTATACCATTTATCAAAGTCAATTCAATTTATCTTATATCGTTTTAACATATTGTCTCAGTTCATCACACACTGCCCACTCTGGGTATGCTTATCCTCAATATCAAATTCCTCAATTATTCAAATAGTCCTGTTTACTTTTCACTGTTCAACACTCTCAAACACATTCCGTCGATAATCATAGTCACTAACAATTGCGTACCTCGCATAATTCCCTATTAGGGTCTTATTGACTTTACCATTCAACTTTTTTAGTGAGCCCCCAATTAGTGTATCTGCAATCCCTTTATGAAGATAACACTATATCACGTCATTGTCAGTTTTCCTTTTAGGACTTCTTGTCTCTACTCATTTTCTCTTTTTAATTGATTTTCTGTCATTCACATCGACATATGCCAATACCTAGTCATCCGTACTTGGACTTCCATAAATTCCACTTTATTTGAGTATTTCACTTCGCAGTTCGGGACTATTTTCTTCTTAGTTTCAAATCAAGATTTCTCAGCTTCAGATCACATATGGAGATCTATTCACTTCACATTGCAATAGAATCACCTCAAATTAAAATTCCACTTACGTAGTTGGATCCTTTACATTTCCGTACACACAATACAGATAACCTCAGTCGTATATTTCACTTGTTATGTCTAAATCTCCTCTTGAGATATGACTCAATTTCACTTTTGATTTCGTCCGTACTTCTTTTCACTTGACCATTAGTCTTGCTACCGTCATTATACTGTGCACGAAAGTCTCATCAGCCAATTAGTGTCCCCAATTGCTTTTCAATCATTCTTAACTATATGCACTATTTCAGTCAGAATAATGTTATGTCATAATTGAAAAGATCAAATCATTCCTTGCACTCGGGTGTAAATGGGTTTTCAAAAAGAAAACCGACATGGATGGTAATGTGATTACCTATAAAGCAAGACTTGTGGCTAAAGGTTTTCGTCAAAGACAAGGAGTTGACTACGATGAGACCTTCAGCCCAATAGCAATGCTTAAATCCATTAGAATACTCCTAGCCATTGCCACTCATTATGATTATGAGATATGGCAAATGGATGTGAAGACGACTTTCTTAAATGGAAATCTAGGCGAGGATGTATATGACACAACCCGAGGGCTTCACCTCCTATGATGGCGAAAAGGTATGCAAGCTTCGAAATCCATCTATGGATTGAAGCAAGCATCCAGAGTTGGAATATCCGCTTGATGAGGTAATCAAAGAGTTTGGTTTCTCACAAAATCCGGATGAACACTGTGTGTATAAGAAGGTTAATGGGACTGCAATCGTATTCCTTATGCTATATGTAGATGACATATTATTGCTAGGGAACGATATCTCTATGCTACAATCGGTGAAGATTTGGTTGTCCAAACAATTTGCCATGAAAGACCTTGGTGAAGCAACTTATATCCTTGGGATAAAGATCTATAGAGATAGATCAAAAAGGTTGCTTGGTCTTTCACAATCAAAGTACATAGACAAGATGCTAAAGAGGTTTAGCATGGAGCAATCCAAGAGAGGGTACCTTCCCGTGACTCATGGGATAACACTCTCGAAATCTATGTGTCCTAAGACACAAGATGAGAGGATGCGCATGAGTATGATCCCGTATGCATCTGCGGTAGGATCTATCATGTATGCAATGCTATGTACGAGACCCGATGTATCATATGCTCTAAGTGTTACGAGCAGATACCAATCGGATCCTGTTGAGGGTCACTGGGTGGCAGTCAAGAATATCCTCGAGTACTTGCGAAGGACTAAGGATGTTTTCTTGATATATGGAGATGGAGATCTCAAAGTGAGCGGGTATACAAATGCCAATTTTCAATCTGATAAGGATGAT
Organism: Erythroxylum novogranatense; assembly: GCA_029891385.1. NCBI lineage: Eukaryota > Viridiplantae > Streptophyta > Magnoliopsida > Malpighiales > Erythroxylaceae > Erythroxylum > Erythroxylum novogranatense. Next base: position 30,978,077 of record CM057226.1, read on the forward strand.
TCCAAATCCCAATCAGGTTACGTATTCACACTGAATGGCGGGGCAGTTAGTTGGAAGAGTTCCAAACAAGATACAACTGTCGATTTAACGATCGAGGCGTAGTACATTGCAGCTTGAAGCGAAAAGGCGGTTTGGATCAAAAGTTCATTATTGAACTTGGTGTGGTTCCTAGTGTGATGTGCCCATGCAGCTTGTATTGTGACAACAATGGGGCTATTCATGCAGCGAAAGAACTAAGGTCTCATCAACGATCCAAACACGTACTCAGCAGATATCATCGATCGGGGAGATTATAGGGCGAGGTGATGTCCAGATCGAGAGAATTCCCAATCGAGCGTAATATTGTCGATCCGCTTGACAAAGCCATTATCACAAAAGAGTTTTGATTCTCATGTACTACTTTATGGTATTAGTTATCAAGGCGATTGGCTTTAGGTCAGTGAGAGATTGTTAGAGTAGTGCCTAAAAGGCAATCGCCTTTAGTGCATTTTATACAAAGTTATGTACATACTTTATGAATAAATAAAGAAAGGCATGTTTCATTAATTTGGTGTTCATTATTTATGAATGGATATTGATCTGTAAGCAAATTAATGAAGTCCATGATATATGACATAGCATGAAGGAAATTGTGATGTGATCATACTCTGAGATTCCTATCATGTGCAATTATGTCAAGATATCTAAATTATCCTAGTCATAGGATTATCGAGATCGGACATCGGTAATCCGGAGAGACTAAGACATCTCAAGCTCCTTGATTTGATCAGCGATGGATCTCGGAAAATCGTAAATATGAGATATTTAGGGTTGAGATGTGGATGCTTACTAGAGGTAGTAAGTACATTGGATGACCTGCTATGAGATCATCACATGGATGTCCTATTCTAATGTCAGTGATAATCTCATCATAGCAATGGTGCAAGTATCCTTAGACTTGAGGTGCTCAAGGATATCTTGGATCTTGATTACGTGCTTTGACTCCATTCCTTGTTGCCTTACGAGGTTGCTCATAGGGTGGTGATTGGGTGCAACTTGAGGTATTCAAGGTAATTGAGTAGCCAATAGAGAATTCACCACTTCTGTGATAGCAGAAGATGATATCCATGGCCTCTTGTCAGGGTCATTACTTGGAAGTCTCTGGCCGGAGCATATATGTCATGAAGAATGTCTTCATTGACATATTAAGTAATGAGTCTCATGACAAGAACTGATATCACTTGGACTAGATTTGACATAGTCAGTCTAGTAAAGAGTTGACACTTTGCCCATACTCATGACCAAGTGGGGTATAGCATGGTGAAAGGACGAATTGCACGGTAATTGTCTATGGAAAGGTTCGTGATATGGTTCATGATGAATACATGTTCATTCGTCAAACCAACTACTTTCCGGTCAATTGGGGGTCATGATGTGTTGCTAGATACCGCTCATGACTTGCTCAGATTAAATATTAATCTAAGTGGCCAACATAACCGGGAACCTAATGGGTCACACGCATAAGAGTGTCTCGGAGAATTTGTAAAATAGTTTTGGACAGAGTTTCAATATATGGAGAGCAAATAGAATTAAATGAATCCCGATGAGATCGAGATATGTCCCGATGAGATCGCGACATTGATATTGCTAAAAATCGTTTCTGGTGGTTTTCCCATACCGGGACCCGGTAGGCCGGTAGGACCGACCCCAGTGTGACTGGACCACTTCAGCATTAATATATATATATATATATATGCCATACGTGGATGGAGGAGGAGGAAGCTTTATCTTTTAACTTTTTTATATATATATATATATAAAGGCTAACGTGGGTGCATGACTCACCATTAGCATTTAATATGTCTTTAAGTGTTAAAGACACATGGCAAATGAGAAGAGAGGATGATGGTCGTTGTTTTTGAATAAAAGTAAGAAGAAAAGGTTTTTATCTCTTTAAGCTCTCATCTTCGTTGGTTTTTGGTGGAAGATAAAAGGAGTTTTATCTTTCAAGCTACCACCATCGATCATCAAGCTTCTCATCTTCCTCATCATCGATTCCAAGCTCTCCAAGGACAAAGGTAAGAGCTAGCACTCTTTAATTTATTCTAACTATTCCCGGTTCAAAGGGTTTGTCCCGGTTAGGTTCTCCGATCTCTGCGTGGATACCGTTAGAGACGGTCTCCTTTGGCCGTTATGGTTTGAGTTTGTTGTATAGACACATGGATCCTGACTTTCGGGAAGGTCCCGGAATAAAAATTTTTGTTTTCCGCACCGTGGGCATGTGATGCTCACACCGGGATTTTCCTACAATATGTCCTTGTTCCAATTGACCCTATTAGTTGGCCAACCAAGCTACCCGTGCGGGCGATTTATGTCCTTTCTTCTCTCCAAGTGTACTGGTCTTTCTATTTCATTCTCCCCTCATCTATTCTTAGGAATATAGAGTCTAAACTTAGGATTTTTTTATGGGCTGGGAAGGTGGACTCTGCTTTTAATGCTAAAGTTAAATGGAGTGATAATTGTAGATCGAAAAAACAAGGAGGTTTAGGGGTTAAACATTTGTCTACTTGGAATCAAGTCTTGTTAGGTAAAAGGATTTGGTATCTGTTTGAGGATAGGGAGGCTTTGTGGGTTCTGTTAGTAGTGTGCCCTAGGACAATGGATATTTGTGATTCATGTATTAACATTATGACTTGTTAATAATATATTATGAGGTATTCCTTTCATATATGCATGTATTTCGTTTATGTAATGTGATTTACATTCCATGAATGGTATTAGACTTATGTCATCAAGTATGTGACTTGATAGTAAAACCATAAGCGTTATAACACTATTCTAAACAGTCCATGGTCGATCATTATTGGTGGGAAAATAATGAATGAAGACTAGTATGTGTTTTGATTGATGATCACGTTTTACTGATCATGGATATGAGATATCAAATCAGAAACATAGATATATGTTAGAGAACATATATTGGACCGACCCACAAAAAGAATACTACATGGTTTCATGTCATTAGTGATTCTTAATATGGTTTGACTTTATTCCTATGACCTGAAGTCATCATGGTTCCCTACATGAGGAATTCGGTGTTTTGATATTAGACTAAGTTATTTTTAACCGAATAACAAGTAGTCTTATGTTGGACATCAAATGAATCATGCGGAGGGATGTGAATGACGTAGATGAGATTTGTACCTCTCTTAAATGAGAGAGATATCATTTGGGCCTCTTGACAAGTGTGACTGAAGAAATGCATGGCCGTGCTCAAATGAATTGATGAAGAGTCATCAATTTCATTTGTTATAATCAGTCAACTTGGGGATCAAGAAATTATATTTAATCAAAGGTTGACATGTACCATGCCTTGTGATTAATCTTGATATCGTGTTACAAAAGGACTGAGCTTATAACCATAGTTACAGGTTAAATCGGATTATCGATCCTCGTTTGATTTGGGTAGTCATAATGTCTTGCTAGAGGCCGCTTATGACTTATGGGCTTTGAAGTGTGATCAGGCCCATTGTCAATATCAAATGAGCCTACAGGGTCGCACACAAAGAGTGATGTGATCTGGGCTTATTCTCTTGGGCCTAATTTATTAGGTATTGAATAAATATATGTAGATATATTTATTGGGTTAGATTGGATTAAGTTGTCGGGCTTCTATTATATGAGATATAATGGGCCGAAACTTATTAGGGCCTCAATGGGATTAGGGTTTCTCTATAAATAGAGAAGCTTAGGTCTCATTAAGGTAGAAGACACAATTGTCACGAAACCCTAGCCACCATCCGAGAGGAAAATCGTGCGGCGTTCGGGAAGAGTTTTAGGACGTGCTAGCACACGATAGCCGCAGCCCGGATCGTGCATACTCGTGTGGATACCGGTAGAGGGCATTCACGTTTGCAGTGTCTTGGAATCCGAAAAAGAAGCAACCTATCCACGAAAATAAGGTATTTTCGTACATACTTGGTATTTTCGATTATACATCTTGTTGTTGTATGGTCTTTTCTGCAGTGTATTGTGAATACTCAGACTGTACGCGATCCGGCAGGTTCAGTGGGTCTATACCATCATTTTAAGAAGGAAAACCTTTTGGGGTGCCCAACCAACCTATAATCGCTCTTGGAGTTGGAGGAAAACTTACTTATGAGGGACAAAATGGGGAATCAATTCAGGTTTAGGATAGGGAATGATATTTTTACTCTTTTATGGAAGGACTCGTGGCATCCAAGAGGAATCCTGAAGAACTTCACTCCCCTGAGAGAGATCAATGATTCGGAACTTCCTTTGACAGCAAGGGTATCTACATTGATAAACAATGATGAGTGGAGATGGCAAGAGGCATCCATAGATATCCATAAGAACCTTAAGCCCCTTCAGTACCATCCTAATAGCTCTCAACCTGATTGTTTGGAATGGCTCGCTAGTCCTACAAAAAAGTTCACTAATGGATCAACATACTTTATATTGAGACCTCCTTTACAGGAAGTTTCTTGGCATAAACTTGTTTGGTTTAAAAATAGTAGGCGGTGTTCCTTTATCCTATGGCTAGCTTTCCTTCAGAAGTTACAAACTCAAGACAAACTGTTCTACCTACAAACTCCTAACTATTGTTCCATGTATTTCTTAGATGATGAAACAATTGATCACTTGTTTTTTGAGTGTCAATTCTCTAAATCTGTTTGGGACCATTGTCTCTACCATTTTCATCTACACCTTCCACTTCAACAAAACCTCATATCCATTCTCACTTGGTTTAATACTTCCCCAACTATCAGAACCTCAGATATTCCTATTTTCCCTATCCTTCTTTCAGTTACAGTCTACAATATTTGGACTGAACGAAACAATAGAACTTGTAAAGATGAATAATAATATTCCAAGTTGTGGAACATATCCGCTCCAACACAGTGAGGAGGTAATTGGTGAGGTTTTTTCTCTAACATATTTTTCTGCAGGTTAATAGATCAGGAATTCCAACTGGTGCAACAATCTCAGATAGTAGAAAGAGCTAGGAATTTTCTTCAATACAACAATCAGGAAGTTAATAACAGGAACTTCTTGTTTAGAAAGCATGCACAGATAACATGTAGTGAATTCGACAACAGTTTCTCACATTGATGGTCACGGTTCACAATATATGGAGGCATCAGAACTAATCACATTTCTAGTACTGAAGATATGAGCAAATGGGAAGAGAATAAGAGAATTTGAAGAAACTTAATCTGCTTAGAGTGTTGATAGTAAATTGATTGTTTCATTATTTCGTTGTTCCTTTACTAGCAGCTGGAAGGTTAGTAGGTAACTTGAGCTTCTGTGTATTCTGATAGTTTGCTAATGCTTGTATGATAGGAAATTGCGACAATTGGTGAGTGTAATTGCTTAAAAGTTTGGCTTACAAGGAATGTTGTAGGTATTTCTGAATCTTCGTAGTTACCAAGAGGTTCATATGTAGGGATCTCAAGTTTTGTACATAATTTTTATCATCTGTATAAATTCTTCTGAGTTATCAAAAAAAATATCATTGTATTCACTTGGAAATTAGAATTAGTTATGTTTCTGATTTTTTATGATGATTGGGAAATAGAATTTTGAATTGGATTATGAATTTGAGTTTAAGGTTATTCATTTGTTGTCTGAAATTTGGAATTAGATTATAAATTTGAGGTTGTCCTTGTCTGAAATTTGAGATTGAGATACATTAAAATTTGAATGGAAGGTTAGTCTTCATTATAAATTAGGTTATATATTATAAATTGAATTGTGTAATCATCAAAATGGATTAGTTAGTTAATGGTTGAATTATATGATTAGTTATCAAACAAATTGAATTATAGTTATGAATTTATGCCTATGATTGGATTATTTAATTAACTAATCAATAATCATACAAAATAAGTTATAGTTAAGAATTTACGGTTGAATCATATAGTTATCTGAGAATAGGTTATAGTTGTGAGTTAATGTTCAAATTATGTAATCACACAAAATTATAATTGTAACTTGTTAGTTTATGATTGAATTATATAATCATACAAAATAATTTATAGTTTTGAGTTTATTTTTAATTATATAATTACACAAAATAGTTTATAGTTATGATATTATATTTGAATTATGTAATCAAACAAAATGATTTGTACTTATGAAAGTGTAACAATCAATATATGTATTTGATGCTTGGATTTAGAAAGAAACATAAGTTATCAAGAAACTATTATCGATCTATTTCTTTATGTTTTTAAAACTTTATTTTGATATGAAGTTATTAAGTTAATTTTGATATATGTCTTCCTTTATTTTCACAGATAAGTAGAAAACAAATTCAAGTACTTCTAATATTTCAATCATTTTGGGAAGATTCAATGATCCAACTTGGGTTCATGCTGTATTGGTTCTCAAAATGAAAAACTATATCATTTTTGGTATTATAACAAGCATTTCAAAAGTAGAGGAATCATCAGATTAAAAAAGCATTTAGTTGGGGTCAAAGTGTTGGATCGCGTACGGTCCGAGTATTCACAATACGCTGCAGAAAAGACCATACAAAAACATCACGTATAATCGAAAACACGAAGGATTAACGAAAATACCTTATTTTCGTGGGTGGATTGCTTCTTTTCAGATTTCAAGACACTGCAAATCGCTAATGCCCTCTACCGGTATCCACACGAGCATGCACGATCCGGGCTGCGGCTGTAGTGTGCTAGCACGTCCTGAAAACCTTTCTAAATGCCGCATGATCTTTCTCTTGGATGGCGGCTAGGGTTTCCTGACAATTGTGTCGTTAACCTAATGAGACCTAAGCTTCTCTATTTATAGAGAAACCCTAATCTCATTCAGGCCCTATTAAGTTTCGGCCCATTATATCATATATAATAAAAGCCCGACAACTTAATTCAATCTAGCCCAATAAATATATCTAAATATATTTATTCAATACCTAAAAAATTAGGCCCAAGAGAATAAGCCCAGATCACATCACTCTTTGTGTGCGACCCTATAGGCTCATTTGATGTTGGCAATGGGCTTGATTACACTTCAAGGCCCATAAGTCATAAGCGGCCTTTAGCAAGACATTATGACTACCCAAATCAAATGAGGATCGATAATCCGATTTAACCTGTAACTATGATTATAAGCTCAGTCCTTTTGTAACACGATATCAAGATTAATCATAAGGCATGATACATGTCAACCTTTGATTAATCATAGTTTCTTGATCCCCAAGTTGATGATTATAACAAATGACATTGATGACTCTTCATCAATTCATTTGAGCACGCCATGCATTTCTTCATCACACTTGTCAAGAGGCCCAAATGATATCTCTCTCACTTAAGAGAGTACAAATTCCATCTACGTCATTCACATCCCTCCGCATGATTCATTTGATGTCCAACATAAGACTGTTTGTTATTCGGTTAAAATAACTTAGTCTAATATCAAAACACCGAATTCTTCATGTAGGAACCATGATGACTTCAGTCAAAGGACTAAAGTCAAACCATATTGAGAATCACTAATGACATGAAACCATGTAGTATTCTCTTTTGGGTCGATCCAATATATGTTCTCTAACATATATCTATGTTTCGATTTGATATCTCATATCCATGATCGAGAAACGTGATCATCAATCGAACACATACTAGCCTTAATTCATTATTGTTCCACCAATAATGATCGACTAGGACGATCTAGAATAGTATTATAACACTTATGGTTTTACTATCAAGTCACACACCGATGACATAAGTTTAATACTATTCATAGAATGTAAATCACATTACATAAATGAAATACATGCATATATGAAACGGAATACCTCATAATATATTATTAACAAATCATAATATTAATACATGAATCACAAATGTTCATTGGCCTAGGGCACACTACTAACAATCTCCCACTTGCACTAGGCCCAATCGATCCGATATCTAATACCCATAGACCTCGTGATGACTCTCATGTTTAGGTCATGGAAGAGGCTTAGTAAGTGGATCGGCAATGTTGTCATCTGTGCCCACTCTGCATATCTTCACGTCTCCTCTTCTAATGATCTCTAATCAAATGGAAACGCGTCGAGTATGTGTTTGGATCTATGATGCTAATTTGGTTCCTTAGCTTTGTCTATAGCCCCATTATTATCACAATAAAGGTCTATAGGACTTGCAATGCTAGGAACAACTCCAAGCTCGTGATGAACTTCCGATCCATACTGACTTCCTTAGCGAAAGATCCGAGAAAAATGTACTCACTTTCAGTTGTAGAATCGACAATGTTGTCTTGCTTTGAACTTTTCCACTCACTGCACCTCCATTCAAACAGAACACAAAACTCGATTGCGATCGAAATCATCTATGTCGGTGAAAACCAAAGATCGGTGTAACCATTTACAACTAGCTCTCCTTCAAGTCCTCCATAGACTAGGAACATATCCTTAGTTCTTCTCAAGTACTTAAGGATGTTCTTAATCGCTATCCAAAGACTCTCACCATAATTAGATTGGTATCTACTTGTTATGCTCAAAGCATATGAGACATCCAGTCGAGTACATAACATGGCATACATGATAGATCCAATTGCAGATGCATATGGAATCTTACTCATGCGCTCAAGCTCCTTATCTGAAGTAGGACAATCCTTCTTAGAAAGCTTGATTCCATGTGACATAGGTAAGAATCCTCTCTTGAAATCTTGCATACTAAACCTTTTCAGTACCTTATCTATGTATGTACTCTGACTTAGGCCTATAAGCTTTCTTGATCAATCTCTATAGATCTTAATGCCTAAAACATAGGCAGCCTCACCTAAGTCTTTCATTGAGAAACGTTTCCTTAACCAAATCTTGACACTCTGTAAGGTCGGAATATCGTTTCCAATGAGCAATATGTCATCAACATATAAAGCTAAAAGGACAACAGCACTCCCACTAACCTTTTTGTAAACACAAGGTTCATCTTCATTCTTGATGAATCCAAACTCTTTGACAACTTCATCAAAACAAAGATTCCAGCTTCTTGATGCTTGCTTCAATCCATAAATGGATCTTTGAAGCTTGCACACCTTTCCCGAATTCTTAGGATGGACAAAACCCTCGATCAGTATCATATATACATCCTCAAGTAAGTTTCCATTAAGGAAAGCCGTTTTGACATCCATTTGCCATATCTCATAATCGTAGTATGCAGCTATGGCAATAAGAATTCTAATGGATTTGATCATGACCACTGGAGAAAATGTCTCATCATAATCAATTCCATGAACTTGTCGATAACCTTTAGCAACAAGTCTTGCTTTATAAGTGTGCACATTTCCATCCATGTTGAGTTTCTTTTTGAAAACCCATTTGCATCCAATGGTCTTTAAGCCATCAGACGGATCAATCAAAGTCCAAACTTGATTGTCATACATGGATTGCATCTCTGCTTTCATGGCCTCTAACCATTTAGCAGATTCTGGACTTTCCATAGCTTCTTGATAGGTTGTGGGCTCATTATGATCGATGAGCATCACATTATCATCATCAGTAACGAGAAATCCATATCTCTCGGGTTCATGACGAATCCTATCAGATCTACGTAGGCCTTGTGTTGTTGAAGACTGCTCATCAACAGCTTCTGAGCTCGCTTCAATCTCCTTTTCAGGCTCAATGTCATTTTGTGAAACTTGAATTTCTTCGAGTTATACTTTACTCCCACTGTTTCCTTTGGAAACAAATTCCTTCTATAAGAAGAAACCATTTCGAGTAACAAACACTTTGTTCTCTGATGGGATGTAAAAGTAATATCATTTAGTTTCCTTAGGATATCCCATAAAATAACATTTTTTAGATTTGGGTGCCAACTTGTCAGCAATTGGACGCTTCACATAAGCCTCACAACCCCAAATCTTTAGAAAAGATAAATTGGGACGCTTCCCAGTCCATATCTCATAAGGTGTCTTTTCTATAGCCTTTGAAGGAATACGGTTCAATATGAATGCTGCGGTTTCTAAAGCATAGCCCCAGAAGTATTTTGGAAGATCAATTTGACTCATCATTGATCGAACCATATCTAATAGAGTTCGATTTCTCCTTTCAGAAACACCATTCCATTGAGGAGTTCCTGGAGGAGTCAATTGTGAAACGATTCCACAATCCTTAAGATAATCATCAAACTCTTGGCTTAAATATTCACCTCCTCGATCAGATCGAAGGATTTTAATATTCTTGCCAAGCTGATTTTGTACTTCATTCTTATACTCTTTGAACTTTTCAAAAGATTCAGATCTGTACTTCATTAAATAGACATACCCATATCTACTGAAGTCATCAGTAAAAGTAATGAAATACAAATAACCTCCTCTCGTTGATATGCTAAAAGGACCGCGTACATCGGTATGTATAAGGCCCAATAGCTCATTGGCTCTTTCCCCTTTACCTGTGAAGGGGGCATTTGTCATCTTACCCAGTAAACAAGAATCACACGTGTCAAAAGATTCAAAAGAATCAATGAATCCATCTTGATGGAGTTTTGAAATGTGTTTTTCGTTTACATGGCCTAAACGACAATGCCAGAGATATGTTGGGTTCAAATCGTTAGATTTAAACTTCTTGGTATTTATGTTATAGATGGGCTCATTTGTAACAAACTCAGTGTCTAGAGTATAAATGCCATTTAATTGACGCGCAATGCCATATAAAATGTCATTCTTATAAATGGAAATACTTCTATTCTCAATAGAAAATTTAAATCCATCATTCTCTAAACAAGCAAAAGAAATAATGTTCCTACTCATAGTAGGTACATAATAACAATTCTTGAGTTCCAAAATGAGCCTAGTAGGCAAAATAAGATCATAAGTCCCCACGGATAAAGCAGCAACTCTTGCTCCATTTTCCACGCGCAGGTCGATCTCACCAGACATCAATCTTCTAGTCCTTCTTAGACTTTGCACATTAGTACAAATGTGAGTTGCAGCTCCGGTATCTAATACCCAAGATGCAGAAGGAGTAAAATTGATTTCTATAACAAACATACTTGAAGAAATAGTCGCACTATTCTTCTTCTCTTTCAGCTCTTCCAAATAGAGTTTGCAATTCCTTTTCCAATGACCAGGTTCATTGCAATGGAAGCAAACTCCCTCCTTGGGTGCCTTAGTCTTAGCTTTGGGCTTGGGCTTGGACTTAGGTACTTTACCTTTGTCCTTTGCTGTGCCCTTCTTCTTGAAAGCCTTTCTTTCTTGCTTGAGAACAATTCTCGAGTTCCTATACCAATCTAGGAAATTTTTTCCATTAAACTTTTCTTTCTCTAGGATAGATCGCATAGAAAGGTTTGTGGATGGAGTAGCCATAATCTACAAAAATTATGCAATAAAGGTCAACATTCTTATTTTTATGAGGTATTAGCTCCCACTCAAATAAATAACCCTCAATTGAAAAATGGGAGAAACAAGATCCATATTTCACTAAGTCCTAAGAAACTTTGGCTTAACACTCAAAACTTAGTTATTTAGGTAGAAAAATCTTTTCAATTACATCACATGTAACTCTTGATGGGCTTATGTTAAAATACATCTTATGTACTGCATGTATGTATAAACCCAATCTTATGCCCCAAGCCCAAAACCGTTTTGATAGCTTAGTTAAGTTTAACCATACTTTACCTATGAATAGCACCATTATTCAAATGTCTTCCCTAGATGATCCCCACATGCCTTGCTTTGGCAAAAACTCACATAAGGATAAGCTAGAGATAAACATTGGTAAAGATTTATGGAAGGCATATAAACTTAAAATTATGAAGAGGGTCGTTCTTAGTACATTATGAAGGCTATAAATTCTTAAAGAATTATGGAAGATTACAAAACGCTTGTTACAACCTTGGCTTGATTCTAATTGTTGATTTGAAAAATAAATTTAATTTAATAATTCAACTCTTGAAAAAATAAATTAAATTCCAAAACCCTTTCTTAATAAATAATCCTTTGAAAACAATTTTCAAATTTAATAAAACACCCTTTTATTTTATTAGGAGTATTTATTAATTTAATCTCTATTAAATTAATAAAAGATAAATTAGGGTTTTTAAAACAATTTTAAAATAAAATTTAAAAATGGAAGGGGGCAGCGTCTGGCCCGTATTCCTAATAAATAATCCTTTGAAAACAATTTTCAAAATTAATAAAACACCTTTTATTTTATTAGGAATATTTATTAATTTAATCTCTATTAAATTAATAAAAAACAAATTAAAACAAATAAAAGGGGGAGGGAGGGGCGTCTGGCGCGTGCAGTGCACGAGCCAACGCTGGCACGCGTGGAGCGTGCCCACGCCCTTGGAGGACACGGGCGCGTGTCCCACACGCACCCGTCGTCTTCTCCAACCTTCCTCCTCTCTCCCTCAACGATTTCTCTCTCCTTTTCTTCTGGGTCTTTCTTCCACTACTCTCACGTTTCCACACAACCACGTTGAACCGCACCCCACGTCGCACGCATAACCGTCGGATCTCCAAGGAAAACGTGAAGCTTGAATCGTCGGGTCTCCACCCTACGGTTCCCTTTCGTCACCGCCAGCTGTGGCGTCACCGGAGACGTCACAGAGGCACCGTGCGACGCCCATGAGTGGCGTCGCACGCGATAGATTGCCAAAGAACACCAACGATGTTCTTCAACAACCACGGCAGTAAACACAAAGACAGGGGAAAAAGGAAAAAACGTAGATCCAAGATAGAGGGAGAAAACGAAATAACGCAAATAGCAGAAAACACATACATACAATCTGAAACAATTTTCAGAAATATGCTCAAGAGTTCAGATGCAAGCAGATTGGGTACGGTATCTATTAGGGCTTTAAGAAATTTGGGGAAACCCTAAACCTTTGATTTCCAGATAACCATTTATCACCATATATGCATATAGAACAATTTCCAGATCTATAAACGCAGAAGCATATGGAAAAACCCAGTAAAAGGCATAAAATTCATTCATGCTTTTACAGAAACCCATTTATCATCGCACATGCGTATATAATCAAAATCCAGATCATGCATTAACGATTAACACAAATTAGACAGAAAACAATTTCAATCCTTCGGGAAACAATTTCCAAACTCGACAAAAATAAAACGGAAACGATTTCTGCATACTTTGTCGTGTTCCGAAGCATCAAACATAAATCAACAATCATAATCAAGCCTCTAATCCAAGATTAACGATTAAACCTGGCTCTGATACCACTGTTGGATCGCGTACGGTCCGAGTATTCACAATATGCTGCAGAAAAGACCATATAAAAACATCACGTATAATCGAAAAAATGAAGGATTAACGAAAATACCTTATTTTCGTGGGTGGATTGCTTCTTTTCGGATTTCAAGACACTGCAAATCGCTAATGCCCTCTACCGGTATCCACACGAGCATGCACGATCCAGTCATGCGGTAGAGAGTGCTAGCACGCCTGAAAACCTTTCAACGCCGCATCGATCTTTCTCTTGGATGGCGCTAGGATTTCGACAATTGTGTCGTTAACCTAATGAGACCTAAGCTTCTCTATTTATAGAAACCCTAATCTCATTCAGGCCTATTAAGTTTCGCCCATTATATCATATATAATAAAAGCCCGACAACTTAATTCAATCTAGCCCAATAAATATATCTAAATATGTTTATTCAATACCTAAAAATTAGGCCCAAGAGAATAAGCCGGATCACATCACTCTTTGTGTGCGACCACAGAGGCTCATTTGATGTTGGCAATGGGCTTGATTACACTTCAAGGCCCATAAGTCATAAGCGGCCTCTAGCAAGACATTATGACTACCCAAATCAAATGAGGATCGATAATCCGATTTAACCTGTAACTATGATTATAAGCTCAGTCCTTTTGTAACACGATATCAAGATTGATCATAAGGCATGGTACATGTCAACCTTTGATTAATCATAGTTTCTTGATCCCCAAGTTGACTGATTATAACAAATGACATTGATGACTCTTCATCAATTCATTTGAGCACGGCCATGCATTTCTTCAGTCACACTTGTCAAGAGGCCCAAATGATATCTCTCTCACTTAAGAGAGGTACAAATTCCATCTACGTCATTCACATCCTCCGCATGATTCATTTGATGTCCAACATAAGACTGTTTGTTATTCGGTTAAAATAACTTAGTCTAATATCAAAACACCGAATTCCTCATGTAGGGAACCATGATGACTTCAGTCAAATGACTAAAGTCAAACCATATTGAGAATCACTAATGACATGAAACCATGTAGTATTCTCTTTTGGGTCGATCCATATATGTTCTCTAACATATATCTATGTTTCGATTTGATATCTCATATCCATGATCGGTAAAAACGTGATCATCAATCAGAACACATACTAGCCTTAATTCATTATTGTTCCACCAATAATGATCGACTAGGGACAGTCTAGAATAGTATTATAATACTTATGGTTTTACTATCAAGTCACACACTTGATGACATAAGTTTAATACCATTCATGGAATGTAAATCACATTACATAAATGAAATACATGCATATATGAAACGGAATACCTCATAATATATTATTAACAAATCATAATGTTAATACATGAATCACAAATGTTCATTGGCCTAGAGCACACTACTAACACAAAGATGATGTGAAGCCTTTTTAAAAAGTGAATTATGATATGAAATGACAAGTGAAAACTTTGCTTGAAGAGTATCGACATAAGAAAAATAGAAGGCAAATATTGAATTAAGAAATTGGTAGTGGAAGATTTTTTATTGGTGGTCAGGATGATCGTGAGGATGTTGAACGTAGTAATTTTCCTATCCAACAAGAATGGAATGTTATACTTGATGTTGGGAAAAGAAGAAGACATACGTCTAATTTTTTTGCACCACAAACAACTCTTAGAGCTCAGTCTTCAATTTGTAGTGCATTACAATATAGAAAAAACATTTTATAACGTGAATATGGCAATAACTAGATGGTGATGTGATTCAAGTACAACATTCAATGTTGCACAATCTTATTATTATTAGCTTATGGTAGATATTATTGCCTCTTACGATCTAAGATACAAAGCTCCTTTAATTGATTACTACAAATGTAAACTTTTAAGTAACTCTATTTATGAAATAAAAGGTTATTTGGATGAAAGAAGAATGACTTGGGCTATTTTTGGGGGAGTTTAATCATAAGTGATGATTAGACAAATAGAAGTCAAGAAAGTATTATTATTATTTTTAGTTATTTTGTAAAGGGGACAATGTTTTTTAAGTTTTCTGACACTGTTAGGAATCTGGATACTCTATTTAAAAATTTTGATGAAGTTATTAACAAAGATGGGACAAAAAATATTGTATAGTTCATTACTGATAATGATTCTGTTTATAAAGAAGCTAAAAGAAGATTATAAAGCAGGTATCAAAAGTTTTGAGTTTCGTACCATACTGGCCGGTACCGACTAGAAGGCAATGTACCAACCAAAAAATGGTACAAAAATAACTTCTTTGATGTTGACCGTTGATACTGCCCAGTGTTGGAAGTTTCATCTGGTACTAACTGGTACTAGTCAAAATTTAAAATGTCGGTCAAATATTGGTTGGTATTGTAAATCTTAAAGTTTTCAAGGACTAAAAATGTAAAAATAAAAATTAAATAGAGCATCCCACACCTACCACCCCTGCAGCAAACTCTCTCACTCGCTCATTTCAATTTTTCATCTCTCTCTCTCTCCTATCAACCATTTTCAATTTCAACGTTCGCCTCTCCCTCCTCCCCCCCTAACGTTGTCGGCCACCCATCGTCACCATGTCACCACCTATAGCCATCACTACTCTCCACCTTTGCCCATCGCGCCTACTACTCTCCCCATCTCTGCCCATCGCACCTATTGGTTGTTGCTCTCCAACTCTGCCAACATGATATCGGACACAACTGCTCTCCACGTCTACCCATCGTCTGTTGCTCTCCACCTCGCCCAATGCCAAGACGTTGCTCCAGTCGACCTCCACCATTGTTGCTCGATTAAAAACACAAAATATCTATTTTCATTTTTCAAATCTTGACCTGACCTAACCAAATTGCAATTTTTGATTTTTTAGGTATATTTTGAATTGCTTTTCTCTGCTCTGAATTGCATTTGCATTGTGTTTTGGTTGTATCATATGTATTTTTTGAATAGTTTGAAAGTTGGAATTGTTGGAATTATTTGTGTGAGTTGAGAAATTTAAGATTGAAAGTTGGAATTGTTTGTGTAAGTTGGTTCAATTTCAATGTAATTTAGGCATTGTAAATTTATGAAAAAAATTAATGCATTGGAAATTTTGAGTTTTGAAATTAGAATTGTTTGTGTGAGTTGTTCATTTTCAATATAATTTAAGCATTGTCAATTTCAAAATTAATGCATTAAGTTAACTTGTTAGTTAATTTATATGAAACATATAATTTACTAATTATTGCTTGTATATAAAAAGTATTTAACATATGGTTAATCATTTAAATATAAGATTTAATATATAATTAAATCATTTAATATATTTAATTAAGTTAAGAAAATTATATGTTTGCATTTTTATATTGTTTAGTAGTAAATTGTGTTGGATAAAATTGAATTTTATTGTTTATGTTAACTCTTCATTGTGGAGTTAACTTGAGTAAGAAACTAATAATGTTAATTAAAATTGATGAATAAAAGATTGTTAAATTAAAGTTGAGAATTAGGATTTTAGTAACAAAGTTGATTAAAATTAGTTAAAAACAAAATAATTATAAGTATTACAAATTGAATTGTATAAGTAAACAAATTATATTAGTTTATATTTGAACTATGAGATTACATAAAGTAAGTCGTAAACTTATAGTTGTGAGTTACTGGTTGATGTTGAATATGTTATAGTTGTTAGTGTATGTCTTTAGTTTATGGTTGAACAGCGTAATTATAGAAAATGAGTTATATTATATGAAATGTATATGTGTATTGTGTTATTATGCATGTTGAATACTTGAATTATTGGTTTTGACTTATGGTGAATTGTGTTGGATTAAATTGAATTGTATATGATTTAATCATACAAAATGAGTTATATTGTATAAGATATATATATATATATATATATATATATATATATATATATATATATATATATATATATATATATATATATATATATATATATATATATATATATATATATGTGTGTGTGTGTGTGTGTGTGTGTGTGCAATGTGTTAGTTTGGACTCTTGAGTTAAATAATACATAATTTGTAATAGTAGATGATAATGAAATTATGTGTTCTTTATTTTGATATGAAATTATTAAGTTAATTTTGATATATGTCTTCATTTATTTTATAGATAAATGGAAGGAAGTTCAAATAATCCTGATAATTCAACTGCTTCAAAAAGATACAATGATCTAGTTTAGGCTCATGTTGTATTGATCCCTGGTAATGTTATAAAGAACCATACTATTTACTTGTTTTCTAACAAGCAATTGAAAGATAGAGGAATTACCATATTAAAGAAGTATTTAACTGGGGTTAAAGGATATGTGAATCCTTGTAAAAAAGTGAGTGATGTGAAGTGGCAAAAATGAAAGCTTTGCTTGAAGAGTATTAGTAAGAGAAAGATAAAAGGAAGAAAACTAATTATAAAATTGGTTGTGTAAGTTCTTTTGTTGATGTTCAGGATGATAGTGGAAACATTGAAGGTGTTAGTATTTCTTCCCAGCAAGAAGTGAATGTTGCATTTAGACTTGATCTTATGAAACGAATAATGCAAATGTTGAATGTTTTGCACTACGAATAACTCCTAAAGCTCAACCTTCAATTCGTAGTAGCATGCAATCAAGAGAAACGACTCACAATGTAGATATAGCAATGCATAAATGTTGGTATGATTCAGGTATAACATTAAATACTTTCCAATCTTATTATTATCAACCTATGGTAGATGTTATAGCCTCTTACTGTCTGGGAGACAAAGATCCTTTTATTGATGACTACAAAGGTAAACTTTTGAATATCTCTATTTATAAAATTAAAAAATATTTGAAAGAAAGAAGAATGGATTGAGTTACTTTTGGGTGGTCAATCATGTGTGATGATTGGACACACATGAGACATAAGCCTATTATTAATGTTTTAGTTTATTCCATAAAGGGCTTAATGTTTTTGAGGTCTATTGATGCATCTGGCCTTGTTAAGAATACTGATGATTTATTTGAAATATTTGATGAAGTTATGAATAAAGTAAAGTTAGAAAATATTGTTCAGTTCATCACTGACAGTGATTCTGCATATAAAGCGGTTGGAAGAAGACTACAAAGCAAGTATAATTCTTTTTTTGACTCTTTGTGCTGCACATTGCATTAATTTAATACTGAAAATATAAAAGATGCTATGTATTTTCCTATTATTGATGATAATTGGCAAAAAGCTAAAAAGGTGACTAGGTTCATATACAATCGTGGATAGGTCTTGAATTTATTGATAAAAAATTTACCATAGTAGGAATTTGTGTCATCCTACTGTTACAAGATTTGCAGCAAATTTCTTATCATTTTAGCGTTTTATTATGATAAAGAGAGAGTTGAGATGAATGTTTACAAGTGATAAGTAGGTTGTATCTCAGCATGTTAGGTTTAATGCTGGATTTGAAGTTTCCATAATTATACTTAAAGATACTGAATTTTGGTCTCAATACCAAAATTTCACCAAAGTTTGTGAGCCTTTGGTAATGGTGCTTTGTTTGGTTGTTAGTGATAAAAAAAGGCAACAATGAGTTATTTTTATGATGTCATGGAAAGAGCAAAGAAAAATAAATCTTCTTTGTACACAACTTATCTTGTTGTCATTAATGAGAGATGAGAAAGACAGTTTTACTTTTCATTAGTTGCAATTGGAGCATTTTTGAATCCTAATGTTTATTCCAGAACAAGTTTTACATAGAAAGCTTAAGTTAATAGGAGAATATTATTAACTATTATAACAAATGTTGCTAATGAGATGATAAGATCTCCTAAGCTCATAAATAAAAATTTATAAGGAGTCTTTTGAGGATTTGGGGATGCCAATTGTTATTTGTCAAAGAGCAAAACTTAATTTAGGTATATATATTTTTTCACTTTTGTACTTGTTGAAAATTAATTATCACTTTATTTATTTATAATACGAATTTTGTTGTTGTATGATTTACAGTTTCTTGGTGAGACTAATTCAGAAGTGATGTTCCGAAATTGCAAAGGTTTGCAATTCGAATTCTAAGTCAATGTGTGAGTGCAACAGGTTGCTAAAGGAATTAGAGCACATTTGAATTCATCCATTCCAAGAAAAGAAATAAATTGGAGTACAAAACATTGAATGATTTGGTCTTTGTTCTATACAATTTAAAGCTTCAGAAAATGTATATTATTATCATTATTAAGTTAGATACAATTTTTTTATAATTTAATTTATTATTTTCTAGGACTCTTAATCGGACAAGTAGTTCAGTAGATCCAATTTGCATTGATAATATCGATCTTTTGGCAAATTTGGTTTATGAGGAACCGAGTTTGATAGATGAGATTGACCTAGAAAACAATCTTGGATGGAAAAGCATTGACATGTCATTTAGTACAATGAATTTAAACGATGGTGATGATAAGACTTCTCTCAATGATAAAGATTTTGTACCAAATGAGAATTGAGATTAGTTATAATGGGTATCCCGTATCTGATTAAATGAAGTTCCAAATTTTTATTTCTCCTCTTTTCTTAATTTTTCTTACACATATTTAATTCATATGTTAAATTCTATGTATGTAATACAATTGTAAATATTTTATTTCATGTTTCACTTTTAGTTGGTTCTTTGACATGGACTCTTGTCCTAAATTGTAATTGTTAGAGAGTAATGATATTTATTATTCTTTTATTTGAAGTTTTGATGTAATTATTATTTATTATATTATGAAATTGTTATATTTTAAATAATTTGTATTGTTCTTAATTTTATATTTGTATAATAATTAAATAGTTTTTCAGTATTAATTACGATTATTGTTTATATGGGAAATATCATAAAATTAATGTTAATAAAATAGATAAATCATTGTTGTTTGAAATTTCCATTATTATGACTTTCGGATACATGATTGATGTAAAATTATAAAGTATGCAAGATAATATCTTGATGAACTATTTTGTAATTTTAAAAATTCTATGACTATTTTATAAAATTTAAAAATTACTCGAAACGGTATCTAGTATTAATCGGTATCGATACAGTACAAGAACCAAATCTAGTACCAGTACCGATAAAATATTCATAATATTGGCAAGTATAATTCATTTTATTAGACTCCTTATGCTACATATTGCATTGACCTAATATTAGAAAATATAGGAGATGCTAGATATTTTCCTATTATTGATGAGACTGTATAGAAAGCAAAAATAGTAACCAAGTTCATTTACAAAATATAATCGTGCATGAGTCTTGAATTTAATTAGAAAGAATTTAACAAATGATAGGAATTTGTGTCGTCCTACTATTACAATATTTACAACTAATTTCTTATTTCTTTAGTGTTTTATTCTAATAAAGAAGGAATTAAGACAAATATTTACAAGTAATAAGTGTGCTACATCTCAGTATGCTAGCTTTAATGCTTTGGATTAAAGGTTTCTAGAATTACGTTTGAAGATAATGAATTTTATTTCAATGTCAATTTGTGAGCCTTTAATGATACTATTTTATTAGCTAATAGTGATGAGAAAGTAATAATAGGTTTTTTAATGATATTATGGAAAGGGCGAAAAAAGTAATTAATACCAATATGAAAATAAGCATTCTTTATATGCATCTTATCTTGCGCTTATTAATGAGAAATAAAAAGACAAATATACTTTTTATTGTTTGCGGTGAGGTATTTTGAATTCTAGTGTCTATTTGGATCGATTTTACAAAAAATAAAGTTAATATAGAAATGTTATTAAATATTATAACTATTGTTGCTCATAAGATGATGTAAGATATCATAAGGTCACAAATAGAGATTTATAATGATGCTTATGGTAATTTTGGGATGCTAATTGTTACTCGTTAAAGAGACAAAGGTATATTTTTTATTGTTGTTATTTATTAAAATTAATTATCATTTTATTTTATTTATATACTATTTTGTTATCTTATAGTTACTTGCTGAGACCAATTTAAAAGTGGTGTTCTAAAAATATAAAGGTTTACGAATTTTAGATAAACAATGTTATAAATATCATTCAAAGGTTTGCTTCAGATATTCAAAATTACTAGAGTATATAAGACGAAAAGTTGAGGACCATTTGAGAGAAAGAACGTATGGGCTTAATATCAGCTACTTGGGAATAGGGCCCACAAAATGGGCTGGAGAACATAAACGTGGTGCAATCCGAGCCGGAAGTGAACAACCACTTCTTCTCACCTATAAAGATTGACGGAAAAAATTCGGGTTCGGGCGGCTCAAGGTTATGTGCTGCAAATGCATGGCTTCCTCTCTGAGTCTGCTTTGCACAATCCCCATTTCCACTTTTAACTTTTTCATTATCTAATATAAAATCTGCTTTTGAATCCGCCATCACCACCACGACCACCAAAAACCCTTCAACGGCGGCGCCACGACCCCAATGTCACCTCTTCTAAACCCACATGTCTGATCGATCCTCGTCAACAACTTTCGTTCTTGAGAGCTTCTCTCTTGGCTCGCTCCAAATGCAACAGCACGCAACACCACTGCATCTGGTAGCCTCTCTATTCAATGACCCCCTGCGTGAAAGCCTCACAAGTATTATCCACAAGAAGAAGCTCCTCCCTTTTTACTCTCAAGGTTCCTTCTTTCTTTCTCTTCTCTTCTAGTACTACTTGTCTTTCTTCTCCTAGTATCAGCACCAACACCACCGACTCAACAAGTATTGAGAACCAATATAAAGACCTTATTTTTAGCACTGTTCAAGTTAAGGAATGGGCTTTTTGTAATAGTAAGTGGGTGTCTTTCGAGTTTGCTCCTGTAATTGAGGACCCTGACTTGCTTGTTCGAGTTCTTAATTTACTTCGTGAGAGACCCAGAATAGCCTTAAGGTTTTTTAGGTGGGTTCAGATGCAGCCTGGGTATGAGAGATCAGTGTTGGCTTTTTGCGTGATTCTTGAGATTTTGGTTGAGAATAATTTGATGGCGTCAGCTTACTGGGTAATGGAGAGAGTGATTAGTTTGGGAATGCATGGGATTCTGGATGTTTTGATTGATGGGTATCTGAGTTCTGGGATTTCCATCAAGCTTCTTGATCTCTTGCTATGGATTTATACCAAGAAGTCGATGATTGAGCAATGCCTATTGGTTTTCAATAAGATGGTAGCACATGGGTCGTTGCCTGATGTGAAGAATTGCAATAGAATCCTTAGGATGCTGAGGGATAAAGATTGGTTTGATAAAGCTAGAGAAGTTTATAGAATAATGGGTGAATACGGTATTAAGCCTACTATTATTACGTATAATACCATGTTGGACTCTTTTTTCAAGGAAGGGGAAGTGCAACAGGCGATGGACCTTCTTCTGGAAATGCAAAAGAGAACGTGTTCTCCGAATGAGGTGACATACAATGTGTTAATTAAAGGGTTGTCAAAGAGGGGAGATTTAGAGCAAGCTAAGGGATTGATTGGGGAGATGTTGGAATTGGGATTGGGAGTTTCTGTGAACACATACAATCCGCTGATTTGTGGTTATTGCACACAAGGGTTGCTTGTTGATGCTTTAAACCTTGAAAAGGAGATGGTTAATAGAGGAATATCCCCTACTGTGGCGACTCATAACATCATTATGCATGGTTTTTGTAAATGTGGAAGAATGAGTGAAGCAAGGCACCATTTTGAGCAAATGATGACTACTGTTCGACCAGACATTGTTTCTTATAATACTCTAATTTATGGGTATTGTAGGTTAGGGAACTTAGGGGAGGCTTTTCTATTGTTTGATGAATTAGGGTACCGCAGTCTCGTTCCTACTGTCGTTACCTATAATACCCTCATTGATGGGGTTTGTCGATTGGGTGACATGGAGGTTGCTCAAAAGCTTAAAGTAGATATGAGCAACCATGGGATCCATCCTGATGTGTATACTTATACAATTCTGGTAAATGGATGCTGCAAAATTGGAAATATGTCACTTGCTAAGGATTTCTTTGATGAGATGTTGCAGGTGGGTATAGCACCAGATCGATATGCATACACAACTCGAATAGTAGGCGAACTGAAGCTGGGTGACGCTGCCAAGGCATTTAGTTTGCAAGAAGAAATGTTTTTTAAAGGTTACCCACCAGATTTAGTAACCTATAATGTTTTTGTTCATGGGCTGTGTAAAATGGACAGTTTGGAAAAAGCAGCTGAGTTGGTTCAGAAGATGGTAAATGACGGTCATATTCCTGACCAGATAACATATACCAGCATTATACATGCTCATTTAGAAAAAGGTCGCCTCAGGAAAGGCAGAGAGTTGTTTTCTGAGATGCTCATCAAGGGTCAGTCACCAACTGTAATAACTTACACTGTTTTAATACATGCACATGCATTGAAAGGGAGGCTAGAACTTGCATTTATGTATTTCTCAGGGATGCAAGAGAACAATGTTATGCCAAATGTTGTCACCTATAATGTTCTCATTAATGGTTTTTGCAAAGCAAGGATAATGGATCAGGCTTACAGATTTTTCTTTGAGATGGAAGAAAGAGGAATATTTCCTAATAAGTATAGCTATACTATACTGATTAATGAAAATTGCAATATGAGGAATTGGAAGGAGGCTTTTAGATTGTATAAACACATGTTAGAAAGAAACATTCTGCCTGATGCGTGTACACATGGTGCGCTATTGAAGCAGCTAGATGAGAACTGTAAAGTTAAAGCTGTTCAGTCCCTTGAAAGTTTAATCCACAGCAGTGACTAGATTTTTCCTAGATTGACTAAGATTAATCAGTGTGGAATTCGCATGTGATGGCAAAAGAAGGGCCTACAGAGTTTTGAAGAGATTCATGTAATCCAATACCAAAGTTGCTCCAATGGCCTCTATGTTCCCTGTGATCCTTTGGAAAGTAAGGTGTCTTCTTGCTTAGTTAATGCAATCTATCATATATTCTTATGCTTTTACTAATATATTCCATGTAACAGATAGAATAGAGGGTGGACCTGCTAATAAGTCATTCTGGATCATGAAAAAATTTGGAGTTCTTCACTGGTATGACCTTCCACTCAGTATATTACTTCTTCATATTAGAGATCTATTTCTGCCACAATCTTGGCTAGAGAAATATAAGATTATTTTGAAACTATATGAATTTTTTAAATAAAAAATCTCTGACCAGATACAAGAAATTCGTTCATTCTTTCTTTTTAAGAAGTTTGAGAGGAAAAAGAGTACTGATTGTTACTTATCATTATTGTAATGATTAGTGTATCTAATCAGGTAATCAGTTTAGTATGAGATGTCTGTTCTAATTTTTTTGTACATGATAAAATTATGAATATTTGGCATCGGTCACCCCCTACATGCATTAAATTCTCTCTCTTGGCATAAAAGATTTGTTGCCCTCTCAGGCTCACGGCGAGCAGACCTTCACAAGAGTCAAACTCTTTCTTTTGTATGTACTCTTATGGATATGGATAATCATTTTAGAGTCCTTCTATCCTTACTGATTTTCTACTTAGTTTTCTTGCTTTTTGAAATGCGTGAAGTCTCAAACCATTACTAGCCATCTATTAAAATAGTCCATCGATGTTTTTCAATTGCTTGATTTTATCACTGTACTTTTAAGAAAGTAAGTGCAAATGAAAGTACATTATATTAGGAGGATTAACATGGAAAAGATGACAAGTATATGAGGACTATAAAGTTAATGTTTTTCTTTGAACTTATAATTTAATTGATGGAATGACAATATATTTTCTAGATTGAAGTGTAAAATTAGCATAGGGATGAGGACTGAAATAGAAAAACATGATAATTAGGAAGACTAATAGATATTATTTTCATTAATAATATCTTGTTTACAAGAGCTCTCAACCATACCATAACACTTTGTTTTGTGCAGCCGTTCATTGTTTGGGTATAAATGGTTTAGGAGAGGTTTGAGTGATAGAATTTGGAATTAGTTTGTTAATGATGAAGAACTCAATTGAAGGGTTCATACTTCTAGGCTAAGAAATATGTGGCTCTGTGGTGGACAGAAATACTTCCTTTTAGATTGTTCCTTTTTCAGTTGAAGGTATTGCTTTGGTAATTTTCCTTTCTAATGAGCAGATGTAGAGCTGAATAATGATCAATACTGTCTCCTTCCCCTCCACCAAGGGTCTAATTCCCTACTAAGAACCGAGCAAAATAAAAGAGAATTTGAGTTCATTTCCTTCATTATAATTATTCTGGGGAACTGGCATACTGAGAATGCCAAGGTTTCTATTCTAAACTTGAAAAGTGTTTGGACCGACTAAAAATTAGTTTCTATTTCCTTTTAAATGAGGTATAACAACAGATGATGTTATCATCCTAGGATAAGATATGGTTCATTAAGAGTTGTAAACCAGGCCCCTTTTAGATGAACGCAAAGCATGTATTCCCAGCCTCTTTCTTCCTATGAATTCATGTCTGTTACAGAATGAAACGTTCATTGATCCTGTTAATTTTGGAAGCTCCTATTCCAAGAACAATTATTACCAGCCAAAATTCTACTTTTTTCTAACCTTTTTTTGTCTGAATTTCTTTGGCTTTCGGAAGACTGTGTATTGATTTATCCAATTGTTGTACATGGTTGGTTAATGCTTGACTTAAAAGAACATGTTGGTTTTCATATCTTGATTCAGATTCCATGCCTACGTTGTTAACTTTCCAACAAGGCTCATGACTGTTCTCTTTAATTCTCTGGAAGCCAAGTTCGGATGTTCCTCCTGTTCTTCACTTTTCCCTTTTGTCCCCATGTTTTTTGCAAGTTGCAGTAATTGATAGATAAATAGGGTGGATTTAGTCTGACAGTCACCCCGTGTTCTTCCAGCGAGCCTTGGATGTGTTCTTCAAATCCTAAGCAGCTTCTTGTTAATGCCGCCATAGCCCATAGAGAGAGTTGTCTGCACAATGAGACTGATGTCCCCTTAATTTTGGACGTTTTGAAAAAGCAGGGGCATGTGATGTGTCTTTTATTCTTTTTCATTAAAAAAAGAAAAGTTAGCAATCACTTGCTACCAAAAAGAATCAAAGCCAAGCAGCTCTGTTTGTATTGTACTCAAAACTGGTTCCTCCCAACTCCAAGGGATGAGGGAGGCTAGAATCATCCTTTACAAATTGTATAAATCAAAATAAGCATCAATATCTTTTTTGCCCATTCAAATAAAAACGAAAATGGGAAGTTTTCTAACCAAAGACAGCGTTAAAAGCCAAACGGAAGTGGAAGCAAAAACCAAGTTCGAAACAAGAAACTGTTTTATACTACTAAGCAGAACCCCTTCTTTATTTTAGGGTATGAGTCAAAATTAATTGTCAAACCTTTTGGCGAGTTGGTAAAATTGGACAAACGAAAGCAAGATCAAAGTTTTGTTGAATGTTATTAATTAAAGCTCTTAACTTTGCTTTTGTTGAATATAACTTTTCTGACTGCTTTGCTTTAAATCAATCTTCATGTTTAAAAACTGATATGTAGTTTTCAAACAAGCCATCTTAAACGGATCAACATGACTCGGTTAATTTTAGAAACT
Organism: Erythroxylum novogranatense; assembly: GCA_029891385.1. NCBI lineage: Eukaryota > Viridiplantae > Streptophyta > Magnoliopsida > Malpighiales > Erythroxylaceae > Erythroxylum > Erythroxylum novogranatense. The sequence goes on from CM057226.1 coordinate 31,004,813, forward strand.
ACTCAAAACCTTGTTTTGGTTTGCTTCACAGCAAAACTGGAGCTAAATGGAATTGAAGATAAGAAGCTCAACTTTCTTCTACTTTTTGTTTAACCGGCAAGCTCGCTTCAGGTTTCTAATAGCGTTTGTTGTTCCCCTACACAGGAAAAGAGGCGACTTCCTTCCTTGGGGACTATGTTACTATGTAGCAACTACAAATCAAACCTAAGAACAAAAATGTTACGTTTCCGACAGGAAAAGTTGGGGAATAGGAAGAGGCCTTCTTGTCTGTTTCGACAAGCCTTCTTGTCAACACCAAGAATTATGGATTTAAAATTTGTTCCCCCCAAAAGCACCTCATTTAGTCTTCCTTTGATTACTCAGTATTTTTCCATAATAAAGCTCCCTAATTTTGTCCTTTTAATAACTTTTGAAGACCCTCAACCTTGGACAGATCCGCCGTTTTATCTCCATAAATGTGTTTAACCACCTGTTTCTCTGTTTCAAACTTTCCACCTGTTCACGGAGATCAAAAAGCAGCACAAAATTGAAACGAAAATGGCTGCTTTCTCTCATACCATCACCTTACCTGTCAGATGTCAGCTCAGCATTGGTTTTAACCATGATCCCATCAAGAACAGCCTTAAACTTAACACCGCCTCTATTAGGTTCGTTAAGGTTGATGCCCTGGGCCAAACTGCAAGCTTACAGACCTCTTCAGAGGCAATTTTAGCTGAAAATGGAAGCAACCCAATAGAGCATATACGTCAAAACATTCCAACAAAGAAGCAGTTTGTTGATCCTTATCGTCATGGTCTCATAGTAGAAGGTGGGGTTGGCTACAGACAGACCGTTGTTATAAGGTCTTACGAAGTTGGAGCTGATAAAACTGCCACACTTGAAAGCATCCTGAATCTTCTTCAGGTGACAAATTCTCAATTTGATTTTATCATCAAAATTCAACCCACGCGGTGTCGTGAAATAATATTAGTTTGTGTTCTTATAAGTATTCCCAAGTAATGTAGGAAACAGCGCTGAACCATGTGTGGATGTCGGGACTTCTGGGCAATGGATTTGGAGCCACGCATGGAATGGTTAGGAACAATCTCATCTGGGTTGTCTCAAGAATGCATGTTCAAGTTGATCACTATCCAATCTGGTAAGTCCTGCTCCCAATTGTCATTTCCACGCAATCTAATTCAATGATTACAGCAGTTATCAAAGACGAAGAGGGATGCTTCTTTCATTGTTTGCTTACATGTTTTTTCATCTTTAAATTACCACCTGGGACTAGAAAGAGAATTGATTCAAACCTGTAGAGCTACCTAAGCATTATTTTATTATGCTTACATGTATTAACTTCAGTGACTTTTTTTAAAAAAATTATTATGTACTTGAATTGTGTTGTGCACTGTATCATCATCTATCCTGGAAACAGCTAGTTTCGGAGGCATATTGGAGTTCAAATGCTTTTAATAGTGTCATATGAAAATAGAAAAATTAGTGACAGTCAGTTGCGATGTCTAAGGAAAGTAAGAGTCACTAAAAACCTGAAACCGAAGTGGACCAACAATTTATTTAAGGAAGCTGCTTGCAGGGGTGAGATAGTAGAAATGGATACATGGGTTGGAGCCTCTGGCAAAAATGGGATGAGGCGAGATTGGTTGGTCCGAAGCCAAGCAACTGGCCATGTCTTTGCACGTGCAACCAGGTTGGTTCTGTTCTTTAGCATTCCCATATCTTCTATACTATTTACATAAAGAAATCATCAGTAGAAGTTTAATAATGGTACTGCCACCACAAACATCAAACAGCACTTGGGTGATGATGAATCAGACCACAAGGCGTCTCTCAAAAATGCCAGAAGAGGTCAGGGCTGAGATCTCACCATGGTTCATACACAAACAAGCAATCAAAGAAGAAGTTCCCGAGAAGATCAACAAAGTTGGCGACAAGGCAAAATATATTAACACTAACCTCAAGGTATCACAACCGAATTGCTAGTCGGTTACATTACATGTACTAGTTAGTTGACAAAGAATTCCTAATTCCATCTTTTGACTTTCAGCCCAAAAGGAGCGATTTGGACATGAACCACCATGTCAACAATGTCAAGTACATAAGATGGATGTTGGAGGTAATAACAAAAAGCCCTACAATTCATCCAGTCCATTAAAAACATGAAACATGTCACAGTTCTGTGTCCGTTATCTCTTATTCAGACAATCCCAGACCAGTTTTTGGAAGATCACCAATTGTCGAGCATTGTACTAGAATACAGAAGGGAATGTGATAGTTCAGATATAGTTCAATCACTCTGTGAACCTGATGAAAATGGAATCCTTGGAAGGGGTTTAAGTGGAGGGAACGAAATGAGTCTACTCAACAGATTTTCCTCGGCAGATGAGACCGTACAGGTAAATGAATTTCTGGGATCTCTACCACTCAAATGCACACATTTACTTCAAACCAGAGGAGCAGACAAAAATGAAGAAATTGTTAGAGGAAAGACTGAGTGGAAGAGAAAACAATCTGCTATGTCATTTCGTTCCAAGTAAATGAAAAGCAAAGCTGCTATAAATTTCATTATCATAAAATTCACGTTGCAACAGGACAAACTCTGCCATAAAACTAAATACGTATCTGAAGATTATTAGACATTCCAGTCTTGAATCCGTGGACAATGAAATGAAGATCCTCATAATAGTCCCACTGAAATTCAATGAGGCACTATACTGACAAGCCACAGCCCGGAAGACACCAAAAAAAAAGAAAAAAGAAACATGGTTAGTTTTAATCGAAATAATTGTTTGCTTGTATAGTCATGCTGGTGCTTGTGGAATCTGTTTCTTGGTTTTATCAAGATAGATTCATTCAAAGCAGCCAAGTGTCTGCTTGTTTGTGCAAAATTGTTGTTTTAATATAATCGTGAATTCTGACAAAAACAATAAAAAATCACTTTTGATGTGAAAATATAAGGGATTTTTAAAGTACGTTTGCCTTGTTAACTATCTACATCGAGATGAAACAGAAACTCCGCCTGAACGTTAGGCAATGGAGAAACAGGGATGTACTTTTAATCAAAGACAAACAAATTGTAAACTCAGTGCTGCTATTGGATATTTTCAACAATTAGTGAGGTCGGAATGATGAAGAAAATTTTTCTAAACTCATGATCCACTAAAACAAGCATTTACAATTCTGTTGCTGATTTGGGTATTTACAGCACTGACCGATACCCCTATAAGATTTTAAGAATCAAAGAATGGTGCACCAAGGCTAGCAACAAAATCACAGTCTTTTTCTTTCTAAACTTCGATGTATTTGCCATGACCAAACAATCAGAAACATAAGTGTAGCAACTCCAACAGACGTCCAGATGATGACCAACCATAGAGGCATTGGATTAGGATAGAGACCTTGCAAAATACCCATACAAACAGGTCTTGTGTTAGATTCAAAACTCTTATGTAAAGAATGGATTTAACATAAACATCCTAGAAAATATACAGCATACCATGTCCAAACTTGATACAGATGAGAAGTTCAACAATACAAATTGCCAGGGAAAGCCAGCAAAAAGCCCCTACTTTTTTCACCGGTTTCCTGAAAACAATTTGACGGTAATTTAGCAAGAACAAGCATATATAACAGGAAGTGCTGCAATATGAAATCACTTGTAATTTATATTTGGAGGGATTGATAGAGTACCTGTCTTGGAGGTATGAATTGTACTCGCGAATTGTTGGTATCGCAATCAACCACCACAAGATCAACCTATAAACTACCACAGGATTTCTAGGAGGAACCCAAAGACAAAACTTGAGAAAGAAAGTGTTCAGTTCTACTGTCAGGAAGACGATGCAAAGACTCAGAACTTGGATGAATCGCCAGGGACCAAGCATGGGGTGCCACTCATCTTTATCCCAGTGAGCTGGTGTAAACTGTCCAAGCGTTCGTTTCACCTGAGAAGTAATCTCCAAGTTAATAGATTGCAACTATTGAAATCAAAATTAAGAATATTAGCAAAAAGAATACAGTAACAGGGACCAAACAATAGTCCAAAATCTAAAACTCTATCTTCAATGTACCAGCTTACAGTCACTATAGATGCTCCAGTGCAGCTTGATGGCAAACATAAATCAAAACAAATAGTAACACTTATAATGCATTCATTAACTAATCAGCAAATAATGAGAAGGCATGTCTGGATATAATCCAGGAAAGAACTCTCGGGTATTATTATTCTACAATAATGCTACAGGTCAAGGGGTAGCCAACACATATTTTAGATTACTAAAGTACCAGCAATAAGATGTAATCAATCCATCTAAACTCTGCTTTTAATCTGAGGAAAACAGAGTCAACAATACCACATAATAGCATAAAGTACCTTGCCTATGATACTTGGCTGGCGACTTATACCAACCCACTCATATGTTTTCCCGTCAAAGTATCTAACAGTATGCATTCCTGCCCAAATGCCTGGAAAATAATCAACCACGAGTATGAAACTACTGATTCAAGAAAATTATAGTTTAAAAAATAATGCCAATTTGACTCATTACTTAGAAAAGTAGAGGGCATGATTGTAGACAAGACAAATGCAGCTTGAAGCTCACATAAAGTAGCCTTCTCTAGATCTCAATATTTTACCAACTGTATAACACAGTTGCATTTAGAAATCACCAGTATTAAATGAATAAGAAACCACCCACATTCATCAACGGTAAATGCTGTGGTCTTCAGATAAAACTTTTAAAATCTACAAACAAATTGCTGATTAATGCAAAATAAAATCTAGGAATATTAAAATCCGTCATCCCTAAAAATATGATGATATTAAACATGTGCACAAGATAAATTCAGTATCTAAGTAATTTATAGCTCAAAATGCCCAACTTTAACAACATCAGGAACCAAAGAAGCAAGTAAATCCTCTCTAGTGCTGCATGCTCCACCATTCTCCTAATGAACACTAGATAGTTGCTGATTAGCTAATCAAACAGAGTCTCCATACTATTTCAGACTCTCCAAGTAAACCAAAGTACAATGTTATAGGTCTTATGAGAGAGTCAACCCCAAAAACGAGCTTAAAGCGTGGGAGAACCCAAAAACCTATAAACGCCACATCAGCTCCTGTTATTACCGATGTGGAACAATTAGATCGTAACATTCCACCACGTTACACGGCCTAAGCACCTGCGGGCTGACTGTGCGCTAGACCTTTTTAAACCCAGGCAAACACTGCCATACCGGTGACACCACCCACGCAGCCCTGGGCGAACATTACAATACCAGTGTCACCACCCGTGGCACGAATTTCAGTTAGCAGAAAATCAGCCACATTTCAGTCAGTTAGGCTTAGTTTCAAATTTCGAATTTAAATATCAGTTTGAATTTTAAATTCAGCAGAGAATAAGCTGATTCTTTCCTGCTTTCATTCCTTAAAATCCTATGTATTTATGCCTATATAAAGGGCACCCTATTAAGCAATAAGGCATGCAAAAAATTACCAAACACTTTCTTGACAGTCTATCAAGGACGACTTCCATTATTCTGTCCCAATAGGTTCTCATAGAAAGGGGAGGAGTTTAAACAAGGATAAGTAGCACGACTATCAGTTGTCCCGTCACTAGATCCTTAGCCAGAACCCATATTAATTTGGTATCAAAGCCAGGTGTCATGGGACACTTAGGAGCTTTGAATGCCAAGATTGATGTTTCTATGAAGTTCATGGAGCAGCTGCTCGCAGAGGTGGAGAATCGCCAACAAACCAGCGATAATCTAATCCAGCAGTAGCAACGAGCCACATTAGCGCAAGTTGAAGAACTTTTGACCATAATGAGGGGACAAGACAAAGAGTCACACCACAACTTGAGCATTGATGTAGGGAGCAACAGTTGCATCGTTACCCAATGGAGGGAAGGAAAGCGAGATGGACTAGCTGGCTTCAATATATTACCCAAGTTGGAACTTCCCACATATGATGGTACTAATGATCCCTTGATATGGATTCATAGGTGTGAACAATTTTTTCGGAACCAAAGGTCTGGAGAGGAGGAGAAGGTAGGGTTGGCAGCCTTCCATCTTATAGGGCAAGCCCAACTGTGGTATTTCCAAGTGGAGCAAGAAGAGTCAGATATGACTTGGAAGGCTTTTAAGGGACATTGCCATATGAGGTTTGGACCCCCATTGATCCCCAGTCCACTAAGAAAGATGGCCAATTTGAAGCAAATGGGAACCACGGGGGATTGTTAGAATGAATTTTAGTCCCCCTTGGCACGAACCACGAGACTCCAAACAAAACAACAATTATCCTATTTACTACTAGGTTGCAGGAAGAAATTCGAATAGATGTGGAGATGCAGCAGCCAAATACTCTAGGGGATGCTATGAACATGGCCCGGCCAAATACCCTAGGGGCTGCTATGAACATGGCCCGTGCCTTTAATAGGAAACAAAAAGCAACCAAACAGTAGCCATTAGGCAGCCCATTTGGAGATCAACCTTAGGGGGTCCTATAGCAAATGGCAGCCGAGAAAAGGGAGTTTAGGGGAAGTTAGGTAGTAGTTTCAAGTGTTGGGAGCACACTCACCCCTTTCTTCAAGAGATTGACAAGGGGCAAGATGGCAGAACGAAGAGCAAAGGGGCTTTGCTTCAATTGGGATGAGCCTTTTTCAAGGGAGCACATTTGCAAGACTTTTTTGGCTAGAGGTGGATGATTTAGATGAAGTGGAAGAGGAAGAAATAGGAAGGTCGGGGATCTAGAAATATCACTAAACGCAATCACAGGAATCAGGAATTCTCAGACGATGCAACTGAAGGTGTTAGCGGAAGGGAGGCCAATGTGGGTATTGGTGGATTCAAGAAGCACCCACAACTTTATTAGTGCTACAGCTGCTAAGGAAGTCAACATCCCTATAATTCAGAAGTCCAGCCTCCAAATATCAATGGAGAATGGTGAGAAGGTGCCCAACTCTGGAGTATGTGAGGAGGAATTATTAAAGGTTAATAAAGACTCTTTCTCTATTGATGTTTATGTTATTCCTCTAGAAGGCTTTGATGTGGTCTTAGGGGTTAAATGGTTGTGGACCCTGGGGCCAATTGTGTGAGATTTTGCTTCTCTAACCATGAGTTTTGACCTTGTAGGAAAGACATCGAGTTATGTGGCAGGGACACAAGTTAGAGAAAGGACTAAAAGTGCACCACATTCAAGGAACTCCAACATACTCGGTGGAATTAGAAAGGGTACTAGCAAAATTTGTCAGAACTTTTTGGAGAACCTTCAAGATTACCTCCTACATGGGGTTATGATTATAAAATAACATTGGTCCCAAGCTTAGGACCCGTTGTGGTAAGGCCATACAAATATCCCCACTTACAGAAGGATGAGATTGATAGATAGTGCAAGGAAATGTTACACCAAGGTATCATTAAGCTAAGCCGATCACCTTTCCCCTCTCCTGTGTTGCTTGTAAAGAAGCATGATGGCTCTTGGCACTTTTGCATTGACTATCGGGAGCTAAACGTCAAAATAGTAAAAGAAAAATTCCCCATCCCTGTACTTGATGAGCTATTAGATGAATTGCATGGGGCTCAATACTTTTCTAAGTCACGAGAATGGATCCTGCAGATGTGGAGAACAACATTTAGAACTCATCATGGTCATTTTGAGTTTTTGGTCATGTCATTTAACCTAACTAATGCCCCCTCAACATTTTAGGCTCTAATGAATGAGATTTTCCAACCACATGAAGGCTACCAGAAGACACTACTACGAGTGAAGAAAGATTTCTTTTGGCACGGCATGAGGGCAGACATTAAAGAATTTGTCACACTTGCAGCGTTTATCAACAAAATAAATTGGAAAATCTTCACCCAATAAGTTTAACGCAACCCCTAGACATTCCCACACAAATTTGGGCAAATATCTCAATGGATTTCATAGAGGGATTGCCTAAAGTTGGGGGTAAGTCTATCCTCTTTGTTGTAGTTGATCGTTTCTCTAAGATGGCTCACTTCACACCTATGGCACACCCCTATACTGCTACTATTGTTGCTCATGTTTTCTTTGAAAGTATTTTTCAATTGCATGGACTACCAAAATCTATTGTTAGCGATTGAGATAAAGTTTTCACCAGTACTTTCTGGATGGAGTTGTTTTGACTTTGTGAGACCAAGTTAGCATATTCACCGACCTATAATCCTCAAACAAATGGGCAGACGAACGTGGTCAATAGAACAATTGACATGTATCTACAATGCTTTGTTGGGGACCAACCAAGGCATTGGGTAGAATGGATTACTTGGGCCGAATATTGCTACAATACCTCAGCAACACAAATCACACCCTTTCGAGTGGTGTCACAACCCAAGGAGTATAGAGGGGAACCACCAACAGCTCCATACTCTTTACCACCACTACTAGAGGGCAAACTTAGCCCAATTCCACAGGCCATCTGTGGGCACGACTCAACCATTGTCTGTGCGAGTTATTGGTTCATTGGCAAGGCTTGCCTCAAGAGGAGACTTTGTGGGAACCACTTTCTAATTTCCAGCAGGCCTATCCCACTTTCGAGCTTTAGGACAAGCTCTTTGTCAGGGGGCCAATAATGACGTGCAAGATGCCTTTGTAGGCAAACTATATGCACGAATGAGAAGTGGTCAATGTCTACAACAGATTCAGTTAGCAGGAAATCAGCCACATAATTTCAGTCAGCAAAAAATCAGCAACATAATTTCAGTTAGCAGAAAATCAGCCATATATTTCAGTCAGTTAGGCTTAGTTTCAAATTTTGAATTTAAATATCAGTTTGAATTTTAAATTGAACAGAGAATAAGCTGATTCTTTCCTGATCTTATTCCTTAAAATCCTATGTATGTATGCCTATATAAAGGCCACCCTATTAAGCAATATGGCATGCAGAAAATTATCAAACACTTTAAAGTCTGTCAAGTACGACTTCCATTATTCTGTCACAATAGGTTCCCATAGAAAGGGGAGGAATTTAAATAAGGATAAGGAGCACAACTACCTAGTGAGTCGTCCCGTGACTAGACCCTTAGCCTAAACCCATATTAGGTTACTACAATCTCACAGCAGTAAACGAGGCAGCATAACATATATTAATGGCCAAAGGGAACTTACCAAACCAATTGCAGATCACAATGTCAAGAAGAATGCTGTCCCACCAGCATTCATTGAAGTTTGGTAGCATATGGCGGAATGTAAGCTGAAAATCCAGTGTCAGTTATTTGTAAGATGACCAAAACCAACTTAATACCTTTTCCAAATAAAAATGAGAACTTAGGATGGAAGGACCGTCTAACTAACCTCCATCAACTCAAATCCAATAGATAACACCCAAAGAAGTGGTTGATTACGGATCAAGATGGCCTTGCCCCACCACCCAAAGATGTGAGCCAAAACAAATTCATCAAAAAGTGTATCCTGAAAGACAATCAAGTAATCAGTATAAAGAGGAAAAGGAAATCTAATAATAAACACCAGCATTCAGAACAAAAACTGGAAGTTAGATCGGATGAAATATTATAAGGAATAGAATGTGAAAGAAGAATTCATACATAAACATTCTTAAACCTGCTCGTAGGATTTTCAGGTGTATGAATTCGACAATCAGCACCATATGATTTTTCAGGTAGTTCTGCATTAAGACATGTTGACCGTACAAAGTGAAGTTTAGTGGTAATGTCATCATACAAGAGAATTAGATGAATGGGAAATTCCAAGTACTATAACCACAAGGTAGTTACAGTTGCACTGCTAATCCAAAGCATTACCCATTCCAAGATCAGGGTGGAGAAACTTCATGAACTGCTGTGCATCATCACGTTTCTAGAAATTTCAAAGTTTAGGCAACAATCAGCAACAATACAAGCACAGTGAAATGGAAAAAGAAACAAATTGTATCTGTGCAAACATAGGCACAGCTACACAATAATGCCCTATTGGTCATTGCACAAGCAATTTTTTTTAATAAACACAACATATTTCGAATATGCCAGTAATGGGAGCATTAGATAGCAAAAACTATGCATAAATCCTGACAACTAAAAAGGAAGTTGCATGTAATAACAAAAGACAGAAAGCTCATAAGCTTCTAAAAGGTAAACTTTGCTTTATGAGCAGGAAAACCAACCTGGAAAAGTAAAAATGTGAGAGCAACAAGATAAACAACTGCCAGCCCATGAACCAAACGCCAAATTGCCGGATGTGGCCGTATAAGGACCCTGTGAAAAAATAGTATGTAAACATGCTACATAGTTAACTTCACTTAGATGAAGAACCAAAATTCACAGCAATTTAAGGGATAGAAAGCACATGCATCATGAAAAAATTGACTTAAAAGTTTTCATCACAATCAGCAAGTATAACCTAGTTATATCATCTTTGAAAATTGCACTGTCAAGGTGCAACAAAATACATGTTAAATATATTGTTCAAATGCATGCTCGATGTATGCTTAAACATTCAGCACAGGCAATACAAACTTAAATATGGGAAAAGAAAATCTCAAATAACTTGCTTATCAACTTACGTTGAAGGGGCCTGGAGCAAGCAATAAGCAAGAAAAACTGCAATCATCGCCCATACTCCCCTAAATACACAAGGTAGTTAGGGCATTTGGTTTCTAAAAAGATAACCCCAAAACAGCCACCATATTAACAAACACAAACTAACCTTTTCACAGACGTGACAGCATCTCCAGATGCACTGCCTTCAGGATCAAGGGCTCCACTGGCCCAACTAAAACACAGAAAAGAAGTAACACCTTAGATTTTTTTTGTTCCAAACATAGACAAAAAACAGATTCAAGTTCCTGAAGCCAAGGAATTAACATGAGACAGTTTTGTATGACCTTGTAAGATCTACAAATTATGGCACTCCACGGCTGATAATACTGATAGAAACTCATTTAGAAATCACATAATGGGAAAGAACGAAAGCATTTTTTGAAGCTGAAACAAATTAGGCTGACAATTCCATGAACGATGTCATCAAAACAGAACCATTTGCAACCATTACAATCCAAATATGCATATAATTTTCAAGATAAAGAAAAAGAGAACTTTAAAATTGAAAATGATTGTGAAAAATTTAGGTTCAAAAAGTGTGGTTGAAAAGGAAAGAAAAAACCTAAAAAGTCCAGAAAAGTTTAGATCAAATATTTAGTGTTAAATAGATAGTGCATTAAATGTTAGTTAAAATCAAAATACTATAACAAAGGTTGGTGAAGAAATTAATATTGCAACGTGCACTCACATTAGAAAGCATGCACCAATAAGTAACAACGAGATAGTCCTTGGCTTGTATGCCCAAGCAGTCCATGGATCCACATCACCGACATTTGATATTGTCATGCTGCCATTTTGTTGAGCAAGATTATCCTTTTTTCTACTTCTGTTGTGATCATTAGCATCCATAGTCACACACTTCACACATACAAGTTCCTCACTGCACAGTGAAACAATGATAGGGATCATATAAATGCTAAAGGGGAAAAAAATGTAAACATTCCCCACCTTATCATTTCTTGTCCAAATAGTAAGTTATACTAGCATACATGTAAAGCAGTTTAATATTAATTAGGAAAGAGAAGGCCCCATCTCTAAGTTGCAAGGACAATCTGAAACAGTAAAGTTTGAACTGTTTAGACAATTGTTTTCTAAAACAAGTTCCTTAAGGTTTTATCAGACTGTACATTGCTCCAGCATTGGAAAGCAATCTGAAATTATGAATACATATTATTCCAAGAAGTAAACATATATCACAAAGACAATGCTAAAGAAAATAAAGCAATCACCACATAAATTCAGTTGTGAATTAGACCAGCTGCATGTCGTACAAATCTCTAACCACAGCCCCATTTTGAGTTCTCAATTAATTTCTTTTTCTTGAAACATTGTGACAGTATAACATCGACAACAACACATGGCCTAGACAATGGTTCTTTAAAGCACAGAAGAAAGCACAATACAGGGTCCAAGAACTGGGAAATGTTCCAGGAAACTCTAACCACCAGTCCCCACCGAATGGCCTACCACTGATGCAGACATAGAACAACACCCCACGCGATCCAATAACCAAGTTCATGTAAAGTCTCACCAAGACGACTCGAATCATGGGGTTTTAGTTCTTTCTAAGAGAAAAAGCAACGTGGACACGGAAACTTGCAGGTGAGAACAAGCCCTAACATAAACAACTAAAATCATTTCCTCAGGACATAACATTATAAGTCCACAAGACACTGAAGAAATTCTCACACTTTAAAGGTTATTGCAAAACCAATCGAAGGCCTTGGATGGTTCTATCCTCTAGACGCCCATCTTCATATAAGCTACATAAAGGAATGCATAGTGATAATACCCAAAAACTTAACATTTGCATTGGACTGAATGCTTCAAATTCCTATGCAAATAAAACAAAATATGACCGCAAATAAGCTTCTGAGAAGCTCCTATGGTCTCCCGCAGCCTTGCTGTCAAAAGCTTAGCATGCATTTTGTTGCTCCTATTAAAGCTAAACTTATTTTAAGAAAAAAAAAGGCAATTATCTCAGCCTTTCACTAACAAAAAAGATACTTTTTTATTTTTTTTTAAAAAAGAAATGTCGCTCCGCCAGCACAGTACTATATTAGTTAATAACTTCTGTAGCTTTCTGCATAAATAATATGCCAATTTCTGCATTGAACTGCCGATCAGTAAAATCTTTTAACTTTCCACTTCAGATGAATTAAAAAATATAAAAAATAGAAACGATAGAGATTCATTTAAGTGTAAAGATAAGGCTGATGAGATTTGAAATTGCTACCAAATTAACCACTCTAGTATGCATTCAGTAAGGATAGGAACTTCCCTCTTGATCAGGCACAGCAATAAAAGAACCGATTTATACCTTCCAAAACAACAAATGATTGAACGACAGAAGCCACCTTATCTCTCAGTTACAGTTACTACCAGAACTACATCTACAAGCAGATCACACAACCCACATAAAAAGTAAGAAAAAGAAATTTATCATTCGCAAAAATATAATTCATCCATTGTTTAACTTTACAGGGAAAAAAAGAAGAAGAAGGAAAGCTTGTTTTAATCACTAGCGGACGTGAAGATTTCTTCATTATAAAAGAAAAGGAAAAAGTTTTGGAGCAAGATATTATTGAAGATGAAAGATGAGGGGGGAAAAAGATATTGAACTTGTAAAATAACTAAAAGAGAAACAAACGTAATCGCTAATAATCCACAGATGAAAAGGAAATTGATCGTTTAAGAAATGAATTCGCAAAATTGAATCACTGCATGCAACAGGGATAAGTCGCTGGCATTCAAACGCAAACGTATAGAAGGTAAGGGAAAAGGAAGAAGTAAAATCACAACAATGCCATCGAACCAAACGCTTATAAACCCAAAAATATATATATAATTAAGAATTTAAAAGAAGAGAAGAAAAACCAAAACGACATAAGCACGTAGAGTGGAGGTATATAACAGATTCCGATAGAAAACGTATCACCGAACTTTTGCCACAAATAAAAAAAGCTTATCACAAAAGAGAAGAAGAAAGAAAATTGCTTTGTAAAAGAGAGAGAGCAAGAGATAAGAAAAAGATTGCTTTACAAAACGGTTGCCATAGAAAATGCAAAATAAATGAAGAGAGAGAAGGGGGTTAAAAGAAGACCGTACGATTTGGAGAGGGGGAGGAACGAGAAGATCGAGGCCGTCTGATAAAGTATAAGTATTGTATCTCGATAAAGATCGAGTGTGCGTTGAAGTCACAGAGACGACGAAGAAGAAGAAGAAGAAAAGGTGATGTTTCAGATATTATCTTTACATAAATACATACCTGAAACAGAGAGTTGCAGAAGAAAGTTAGAGAGAGAGAGAAGTGGAAGTGAAGAAGAAGAGAAAGGGAGAGAGGGGATTTTATACGGAGATGATAAGAGAGAGGGAGTGTGCGTGGAGGCGTACGATGGTCAAAGGGAGATTTGAAGATGTTTTGAGGATTTTCTTATATATATATATAATATTTTAATGAGTGTTCCTAAATTGCCCTTTGAGGTTGAGGACGGATTTCGATGGGGCGAAGCATAAGTCCTTTTTCTAACTAAACGCGTCTTTCCGCCAACCTTAGCATCAAATTATACAAAAATTATTGAGTTTTGGCTTTCCAAATTTATGTGCCGTCTCAATTGATTTTTATATACTAAAGTATAATCTCAAATCATTTGATTCTTCCAAATAGGTTTGCCAAATCATCAACTGAACTAGAAACCAACAGCTCACCACAATAAAGAAACAACAATTCCCACGTCTAATCTAGTCAATAGTCAAAGATAAGGTTAGGACTTTGATTAGCTAATTGTAATTATGAGGCCATGGATTTAGTTTGACCCATCTAGTAATGCCACCAAGTAGCAACAAACTGCGAATCCTTTAATTTTCAAAAACAAAATCTACTTTCTTCAAAAGCCACCAAAATCCTAATATCACCCGTAAAGCATTAAGGCCCCTTGTCTTTATTTAAGAAATCACTAAAACATGCTTAAGCTCCAATTAATGTAGTTTTATGAGAGTATTCTAAAACTTGGAGGTCGATAACTTTGCATTCAAAATTACACGTGCAGAGAAGAGTAGGTTGTTGGTTGGTGTCTTGCTCGGCTCAGATGAAAATCCAGGAAAGCCGTGAGCATTCAAGTACGAAGTATAGATATGGCCTTGCAATAATTGAGTAGAAAAAAGAAAACAAGAAATTGGTTGTAAATTAAAAAGTTGTCCTTGGTAGCCAGGTGGAAGTGGGTCAAAGATGCTCTTTCGCACGCACTTGCTAAGTCTGCATTTGGATACCAAAGCCAAGAGGATTAAAAGGACAACTCGAGAGAGGATGTTGCAGTACGGGAGAGACGCAAATTAGACTACTCTGGTCCTAAAGTAATTTTCACAAGGGCAGCGAGAGGGACCACCACACCGTTCAGTTTTCTTGCTTATATACAAAAGTAAATCATTTCTTTCTTTTTTTTAATCAGATAAATTACTGGCTTCTCGGGATGTCGCTCAATAAATGTTAAGTAATTATGACAGAAGGGAAAAAAAAAAGAAACAGAATAGGGGGCTAGGAATAATCCAGCTAGAGGAATGAGTTTTTAGTTATGAATACAGGCTCCACCACACTCACTCTTCTGTCGCTTGTCTCAAACTTCCTAGTACTTCCCTTACACTCATCGTATGTTCCGTAAATAATTTATAACACATTTTTTATTTCAATTTTAAACTTCAAAATTACAGGATAATTTCTTTTTCTCCAGTGAATCAGAAAAATCAATGGGTTTTCACGGTATGTATCTATTTACTTGTTATTCTGAAAATTCACATATCATAAAGTAGCCTGAAAAGAGTACAAGAGGACAAATTTTGATTCTTATTTTAGCCATCTTGTCTTACAACTGAAGACATGATCGAATGGTAAGATGAGGATAAGTTATATTTAAAGTCCATTGGGTAACATTTTTTAGAAATTTCTCAGATCTGAATCTGTTCAAAACATTTATATATTTTGATTCAACAATCTTTTTGTAAGCATTCATCACAGAATCGTAAACCAAATCAACGAAACATAGGATAGTCAGTAGTCAATGGTTTCATGCTTTAAATATGAGCCAACGCTCTAGTAAATTTAGAATCAAATATTATTTATATATTTGAACTGGGGGTGGGGAGGGGGACCGTATCCTCTTAATGACGGTGTTGCCTAGCTAAAAAGCTACTTTTAAACCTTCTTTAAACTTAGCATCATAGTTTGACCATAAGGACCGGCCATAGTTTGTTTATTGTAAAGCAAACTTCAAGAGAATAACTAAAGTTGAGATTACCAAATAATAAGCACACAACTTTCATCTCCATCATCGTAATCATCTCAATATGAAATCTCACAATAAAATAAGATCTAAAGAGATCCGATAATACGTAATCTTATTTTTATATAATAAAGAGGCTATTTTTTGTAGACCCGCATATAAATAAAATAATATAAAAATAATGTATATACAAGAAAATAATAATAATAATAATAAAATACCTGAAGGAGGACAGATCTGCGAGAACCTAGTAGTATACAAATTTCATCCCTCTTTGTCACTCGTTAAGTAAGGAGATTGGATAACTAGAACAATTAATCATTTACCCTTATTCGTTCACGCCAAATTTTTCTATTATGAATAACTATCTCATTAAGGGCTAACTCTAACATATTCGCACATAACCTTGTGGTATAATAAGCACATAATTTTAATGGTCGTCATCATTATTATCATCATCATCACTCAGTTTAAAATCTCGCAATAAAGTAAGATTTGGGGAGGTCCGATAATACGCAGCTTTATCCTTACATAATAAAGAGGTTGTTTCCGATAGATCCGTATGCAAATGAGACAATATAAAAATAATGTGATATACAGGAAAAAATAATAATAATAAAATAAAATACCTGAAAGAGGACAAATCTGCGAGAACTTAGTAGTATACAAATTTCATCATTCTTTGTCACTCATTAAATAAGAAGATTGGGTAACTAGAACAATTAATCATTTATCCTTATCCGATTACGCCAAATTTTTCTATAATGAGCAACTACCTTATTAAAGGTTAACTTTTACGTATCCACTCACACAACCTTGTGGTATAAAAAAAGTGAGGTATCTTTGACTTAAACTGTGACATCATAATTACAAGAGGCAATTTTATCAATAGTTCAATTTTGTGGCTCTAAAGCATTGTCTGTTCCAGTATAATCCCTCAACTGTTTCTTTGACAAAATAAAAGCATTAAACAAAAGATTCGCCATACGCAGTGTTAGGCCATCGGTAGCTTACTTAGCCAACTGGCAAAGGACGTATTTATATATTGTCTAACGTAGCCAGCTCTCGCACATGCCCCATAGGTCAAAACAATTTTATTAATTTTTAATTTTAATCCTCTTTAAAAACTAATTAATCTTCTCTTCAATAAGGTAACATTAAACATTATTAGAATTGGACGTAACGGAGGATTCTTAGAAACTCGTCACAGCCAATTGACTAGCTCTGGTCAATTCTACATCGCTATCGTTGGACCGACAACCACGACAATCATGCTGCTGCATGATGGAAAAAACACTTTGCCACATTGATATGGTTGGGGTCATTTTCCTCTTTTTCTTTATAATAAAATTAAGAGCGAAGTACAATCTGAGGATGTTACAAATTTCAAACAATTATACCGATTCTTTGTAGCAATATATACAGTATTCTTTCTGTTTTCAGATATAATAAGGATAAGATAAGAATTTTCTGTTTTTGCATTCCTAACACAAAGGACAAGAGCTTGCCCGAGCTGTTTCTTAGAGTTATATCATATATGGGTTACATTCTACCCCTTTCAAAATTATATACCTAATCATACTCGGCCTATCCACTTTGACAGTAATATCAATGTCGCATTTCAAGAAAGGTCTATTCTTAATATGTGTTTTTAAATTATTTTTTGTTAAATAAAAAAAGCTTAAAAGCACTGATAACGTAATTTATTATCCACAATGATTTCATTCTTAAGGCTCTGACTTAAGATACTTGTTTTTAATTAACAAGAGGGAGAAAGTTAAGATAGTAAAAAAATGACAAAAATACTGATTTTATTTTAATTATATTATAATGTAAATCGAATTAACTATTTGATAGAATATAAACATATGTTTTTCCCTTTGTTGTACATTAATCAAAGAGTTCTTGTAACGATAGCATTTCAATGCCTAAATTAGTTCTTGATTGTGGAAATTTGAGGCAAAAAAAAAGTAAAAATTGGAAGACTGAAGATTAAATTAATGAATCTTATTCTTTTATATGTTAGTTTATACCCTTGCACCCCATCAATTAGATGCATATTTTGAATTAATGAAAAGATTTTATTTATCTTTATGTATTAATTTAATTAATATTTTATGTTTTAATACTAAAGATAAAAACTTTGGAATAATTATCGGTAATTGAAATTATGATGAGATCATAATTATGATAATCAATTTACACTTATGTGCTATTCTTAAATGTTCCTAGTTGTAGTTTCATCAAGATTGGATATTGTTGAAATGGTAAAACTAACACATTATGTTTCTTTCTTATAAAGAAAGTAATTGATCTTATAAATTAAAGTATAGAGATACTTAAACTAATGTGTGAGTGATTATTAGAGAATAAGTCACCGAACCGATTTGATTATGAGAATGTTGAATGGAATATTATTTATGAATTTGTAAATTATCTCATAATGATAGTTGTATAATTGATCCTTATATTTGAGATTATCAAGGTATCTAATATGAGAATTATTGTATTTTGATGCTACTTATGAATCGTCCTAGGATAATTCAATCGGTAATAATTGGATACAGTATGAACAATATGTAAATAGCTGAGTAAGTCAATATAGAATTCGTCACTCTAAAATAATTAGAGAGAATATTCTACTGTTATTGATTAGTAATGATTTATGAAATTCTCTGGCCAGAGTGAATTGATATTTGAAAAGGAGTTTTTAAATTTCAATTATAAATCAATTACTAATTAGCAAGAACGAACATGATTGGAAGATAAGAGTAAACACTGTATCCATACTCTGTTCAATTAGAATGTTGAATGAAGAAAGAGTTAAAGTATACATTATAACCATACATGGGCATGTTAAGTCAATTACTTTAATATTCCTGGTATATGGCAAAAGTTGTCACTTAACGGTTTTAGAAATCACATAAGATGTGATTAAAAAGTTTTTTCTACTTAATTTATTTTTAGTTGGTTCGTTAAGTAAACTCAAGATCGATTAATTTTAAATAGGATCTTAGCCCATTAAGAAATTATTTGATAATTTTTCGATATAATAGTGAGGGCTATTATTTTGAGGTATTTTAAAAGTCCTTATTTGATTTAATTTTTGGATATAAACTAATATATATTCCTTTTATGTTTTTCAGTTATTGAATTTGAAGATGAGTAATAACCTGACATTGAGGAGCATTATGGATGCTAACAAGCTTACTCTACTCAAATTTTCGGATTATCTATGAAACTTAAGAATAGTTCTTAGGCAAGAGAAGAAGTTGTATATTCTTGATACTCCTACTCCATCAGAACCTTGTTCGGATGCAACTAATGAAGATTGGGATAAATATCAGCGTTATGTTGACGACGTTGAACAAGTTACATGTGTGATGTTAGTTTGTATGTCTTCTGAACTTCAGAGGTAGCATGAGAACATAGATGCACTTACTATGATACTGAATCATATGGAGTTATTTGGTGTACAAAGTAGGGTGGAGAGATATTAAATCTCCTAAGTACTATTTCAATACAAGATGACAGAAGGATCTTCAATCAATGTTCATGTGCTAAAGATGATTGGGTATATTGAAAAATTGGCCCAATCAGGTTTTGTCATGGATCACGAGTTAAGCATTGATCTTGTGTTGCAGTCTCTAAGTTCGAGCTTTTCACAATTCATCATGAACTTTAACATGAATCAAAAGGACATGACATTGCTGTCTGAACTATTGAACATGCTTAAGACTGCGAAAGGGTGCCTTAAGAAGGAAATCAGTTCTGTACTTGTTGTTAGTTTTTCTAGAAGCAAGAAAAAGGGCTTTAAGAAGAATAATAACAAGAAGCATAAGGCTTATACTAATGTAGTAAAAGCCAAAGGAGGTGTCTAGAAGAAGAGTAATGACAAGAGTATATGTTTTCATTACGGAGTCAACGGACATTGGAAGAGGAACTTTCCATCTTATCTTGCTAGTATGAAAGAAACAAGGCTTAAAGAAGTTGTCTCTTCTTTAATGTTTATGGTTGAGATCAATCTTTCTACTTCTATTCCACATTCTTGGGTATTAGATATTGGTTGTGGTTCTCACTCATATAATAACATGCAAATGTTAACAAGGAGTAGATCATTGAAGAAAGGCGAAGTGGACCAACGAGTTGGCAATAAAGTAAGAGTTGCGACATTAGCTGTAGGAACTTGTAGTTTAAATTTGTGTTCTGGCCTTATATTAGAACTTGATAATTGTTATTATGTTCCTGTTATTACAAGAAAATCATTTCTATTTCTTATCTGGATTTGAATGGATTTTCCTTTATAATTAAGGATAACAGTTGTTCTTTTTATAAAGATGATGTTTACTATAGATCTAGATTGCTTACAAATGGTTTGTATAAGTTAGATCTAATAAGGCCAATTCTTAACATAAATAATAAGAAAAATTAAGGAACCAAACTCCATCTTATCTTTGACCTTGTAGGTTAAGTCATATCAATGAAACTAGAACCATAAAATTACATAAAGAAGGATATTTGGATCAATTTGATTATGAATAATATGAAATTTGTGGATCTTGTTTATTGAGAAAGATGACCAAACTACCATTTAAGGGAAAAGGGACAACATGCCAATGAGTTACTATAATTAATACATTCGATGTATGTGGACCTATGTCCACAAATGCTAGAGGTGGATACTTATATTTCATTATATTCACTGATGACCATTCTAGATATGATTATGTGTACTTGATGAAACAAAAGTCTGAATCATTTGAAAAGTTCAAAGAATTTAGACTAGAGGTAGAGAAATAAACTAAAAAAAAAGTATTAAGACACTTAGATCAGATCGAGGTGGTGAATACTTAGACCACGAGTGTAACATCCCGTCACCGATGGGATGGGTACAGTTCATTTCATACGTATTTTGTATGTGCATGCATTATTGAATTATGTATAATTGGCAATGATTGTACTGGTATTCGTACGTACATACATGTATGACATATTTCCGGTTTGATTTTGGATAACTTGGATTTGGAGATGATTAGAACATGTGTGATAATTATGTCAAATTAGGTTTGAGAATTGAATTTTGAGTTAGAAATGAAAGTTAGGAAATTGAATTATGGAATTAGAATATACGATTACGAGTTTTCTATTTTTGAGGATTTATAGGAATTTTTCTGAAATTTTCGGAGTATTAGGTCCTAATCGAAAATTTCTTGTTGACCGATTAATTGAGTTCGGTTAAAGATTGATCAAAAATTTGTATGAAATAATTGGAGTTATGATTTTTGGAGTTATTATTCATAGTTAATGAAATTCGGGAGAAATTAAAATTGGAAACTATCTTGAGGTTGTTCGGATCGGACTTGTGGCAATTAAATTTGCCAAACAAGCCTTATTAATCCTTTAATATATAAAGCCTAACCTTTGAAATTTTACTCCACGATTTCTTCTTGCTTTTGACAGAAACATCTTCTACCTTATTCCATCATCGTGGATCCTTCTTTGATTTGCTTCTTGATTCCTTCTTGCCATTTGTTCCTTTCCTTTGCCTTGAATCAATTTGTTGCTTTGGAGTGGGTAAAGAAGAATTGAAAATGGGTTTTGCTTGGGTGATTATCGTGGGTGTGTGAGTTGGAGTTTGGTGTGATCCTTGAAGATTTGAGGTTTTAATCAAGTAAGTTACTTCTTTCTTGCCTTATATAGTTTGATTGGTTGATTTATAGAATTATTTGGATGATTTAATTTGTATATTTGAGGATTTGGCATTTAGGGTTTCCGAGGGTTATTTTTGTTGATTTTGATTTGGGTATTTGTGAAATAATGGTTGATTTATGGATTTAAGGTTAGGAATGAGTTGTGTTAAGTGTAGAATGTTGTTTTAGAGTGTTTAGAATGGATTTGGACGGATTTATATCAGAAGATTTGAGAAATTTCTGGGTTTCGGAGGTTTTTCTGGGTTCGCACGTCGCGACGTGTGATGAACACGCCGCGACGAGCCACCCATTCTTGCACGTCGTGAAGAATAAATAAATATTAGTCGTGACGAGTCGAGTTCTGGCGCACGTCGCGACGAGGGGATGTGTGCGCCGTGGCGGCGGATTCCTTTGCCGCGTCGCGACGAAAAAACGAACAAGACGCCGCGTCGCGACGAGAAAGATTTCACGCCGACGAGGACCGACGTCATGCGCGAGGAGTCCAATTTCTGAAAATTGATTTTTGCTCCTTTTGAGGTTTTGACATTGAGGATTTAGGAATTTGATGATTCAATTGGTTATAGATTAAATTCAATTTGGAGATTATGAATTCGAGATTGAGAATTGAGATTGGGGGAAATTCGGATTAGTGACGGAAATGTCATGAAATGTATAGTACGTACATTATTCAATACATATGCATCATTGAGTATTGGAATTGATATAATTAGTAATGTTATTTATATTTTGATTGTTATAGAGGCTCAAGTGGATCGTCGATTGTCCGACATAGGCGAGACTTCCCAGCAGTAGCTCGGAAGTTCTGAGGTGAGTAACCTAGTTGGTTTCTCAACCTATATGTGTTACATTGTATGCAATTATGCCATGTGGAGTTAAGGATGGATTCTTTGTGTTTTTTTTGATTGATTTCGGACCACAGGTGTTCGAAATATTTGGATTGTGCCATAGAAGTGTAATTTGTGTATAAATTGTTTATAATTGGTTTCAAATGGTGAAATATTAGAAATTGGATATGTGCATACATGCATAGAAGTATGATCAGATAAAGGCAGTTGTGACCGGTGCAGCCACCGTATTCAGAGCTTCAAGCTCAACGCACAGGGCTTCGTGCCCAACGATTTTCAGAGCTTCATACTCAACATATTAGGGCTTTTGAGCCCAATGTTTTCAAAGCCAATGACTCAATGTATATGATCTCAGGCGCACGGTCACAACAACGAAAGAAAACGAAAGAGTCACATGTACGTTGCATATATGAATGTTCAAATGTGAATTGTATGAAAGGCGTATCGCCTTATAAATGTGAATTCGAATGCATGTGATTCTTGATTGCAATAATATATATATTATAGCGTGAATTATTTGCCTATGCATGGGTTGGGTGAACCATCGATGATGGTTTCTCACTGAGTTCGCAAACTCACCCAACATTGCATTTATTTTTCAGGACAACGATAGTTTGACTCCTAGCTCCAGTCAGTGAGACTTTTCCTGCTGTGTGTGTGCCGACGAGAGGAGCATGGCCCACAGGTCGGTCAGCTGGGGTCTTTTGAGATATTTTGGGGATGACCTAGTTAGGAGTTGCTACTATTTATTTTGGGCTTGTACAGTTGTAAATATGACCGAATGGTGTACTTATGGTTTTATGAAATGAATGGAAAGTATCTCTTGGTTTTAAAATTTAGTGAATTTGATATTATTGCTTCATTATATTGATGCCATGAGATTTATAGAAATGATCGAATCATAGTGCACCCTCATCGTAGGTTATGCATCGGTACGACCTACGGGCGTCCCGGTGTATACTCTACGGTAAGGGGGAGCTACAACGAGTTTCTTGGTTACTTAAAAGAGAATGAGATTATCTCATAATGGTCTCCTTTTATAACTCCACAACATATTGGAGTTTCTGATAGGAGAAATCATACACTGTTAGATACGGTACGTTCCATGATTAGTCATATAGTCCTTCCTATATCTTTTTAGGATACGCAATTGAAGCTGTAATATATCTTCTAAATAGAGTTCCTTCTAAATCGGTTGATAAGACACCATATGAGATATAGACTAGTAAAAGACTTGGATTATCACACCTAAAGATTTGGGGATGTGAAGCTTATGTGAAGCGTGCTATATCTGATAAGCTTCAAACTAAATTAGATAAATGCAAATTTGTGGAGAATCTGAAAGAAAGTTTCAGTTATCAATTCTATTATCCTATTGAGCAAAAGGTGTTTTTCTCAAGATATGCTAAATTGTTGAAAAGAGAATTTATTCTCATTGAAAGTAGTGGTAGTGAGGTTGAACTTAGAGAAGTTCAAGAACCACAAATTACATTGACATGGAACAAGAACCTCAAGTTGATACATATGATGTACAACTGAGAGTTCAAGAGAAACATAGTCCGCGACGAACTAGTAGGAAAAGTCGTCCTTTCACTAGATTAGATCTACATATTGAGCATGGAAAGGATAACATATCACTCATACATGATGAGCCTACCACTTTTAAAGAAGCAATGTCAGACATTGATTCTTTGACATTACTTCTTTAAAATGGCAAGAAGCCATGAAATCCGAAATGGAATCTATGTACACTAACCAAGTATCAACTTTGGTAGATGCACCTGATGGTATAATGCTTATTGGGTGCAAATAGATTTTTAAGAGAAAAACTGACATGGATGAAAATGTACATACTATAAAGTAAGGTTGGTGGCGAAAAGTTACAAACAAAAACAAGGAGTTGATTTTGATGAAACTTTTTTGCAAGTAGCAAGGATTTTATTGGCTATAGCTACATACCATGATTATGAAATTTAGCAAATGGATGTCAAAACAATATTTCTTAATGAAGATTTACAAGAGGATGTGTATATGAAACAATCTGAGAGTTTTGAAACCAAAAAATTTCCTGATCAAGATGCAAGTTGCAAAGGTTCATTTATGGACTTAAGCAAGCTTCACGAAGTTGGAACATCCGTTTTGATGAAACAATCAAAGAGTTTGATTTTATAAAAATGTAGATAAACCTTGTGTTTATAAGAAGATAAGTGAGAGTTCAGTAATTTTCTTAGTGTTTTATGTGGATGACATATTGCTCATTAGAAACGACGTTTCAATGCTCCAGTCTGTTAAGGCATAGTTATCTAAGAACTTTTCTATGAAAGATATAAGAGAAGCAACTTATATACTAGGTATAAAGATCTATCGAGATAGATAAAAAAGGTTGCTTAGATTATCTCAATCCACATATATAGATAAAGTGGTAAAGATGTTTAGCATGGAGAATTCCAAGAGAGGATTCTTACCCATATCGCATAGGATTTCTCTCTCACAAAGTATGTGTCCACAGACATAAAGGAGAGAGATAAAATGAATTGTATTCCATATACTTCGACAATTGGATCAATCATGTATGTGACGCTATGTACTAGACTAGATGTTGTTTATGCTTTGAGCATAAAAAGCAGATATCAAGTTAATCCTGGTGAGGGTCACTGGATGACTGTGAAAAACATCTTAAAGTACTTAAGAAGGACTAAAGATATTTTTCTAGTCTATGGAATAGTTGAGTTGAGAGTTCAGGGTCATTCGAATGCTAGTTTCCAGTTTGATCAAGATGATAATAAATCACAGTTAGGGTATATTTTTACTCTTTATGGTGGTGTGGTTGGTTGGAAGAGTTTCAAACAACCAACCATCGTAGATTCAACGATCGAAGTAGAGTATATTTCAGCTTCAGAGGCGACAAAGGAAGTTGTTTGGATCAGGAAGTTCATCACTAAACTTGGAGTGGTTCCTAACATTATTGAGCCTATAGTATTATATTGTGACAATAATGGTCCTATTACGCAAGCAAAGGAACCCAAGTATCATCAATGATCCAAACATGTACTCAGGAGGTTTCACTTAATCAGGGAGATAGTGGAGCAGAAAGATATAACATTGACGCGAGTTCCTACTTAAGAGAATCTAGCACATCCTCTTACTAAGTCATTGTCTCAAAAGAGACATGATCGACATATGAATGGATATGGTATTAGATTTATAGGGGATTGACTTTAGTGCAAGTGGGAGATTATCAGTTTATGCCCTTGCAGCCAATCAATTGGATGCAAATTATTTTGAATTAATGAATGGCATTATTTTAAATTAATGAAAAGGCTTTATTTATGTTTATATATTAATTTAATTAATATTTTATGTTTTAATACTAAAGATAAAATTATTGGAATAATTATTGTGTAATTGAAATTATGATGAGATCATAATTATGAAATTCAATTTACACTTATGTGTTAATCCTAAATGTTCCTAATTGTAATTTCATCAAGATCGGATATTGTTGAAATAATAAAACTAACACACATGATGCTTTTTCTTATGAAGAAAGAAGTTGATCTAATAAATTAAAGTATATAGATACTTAAACTAATGTGTGGGTGATTATTAAAGAATAAGTTCTTGAACTAACCCGATTATGAGAATTCCGAATGAAATATTACTTATGTGTCTATGGATTATCTCATAATGATGGTTGTATAATTGATCCTCATACTTGAGATTACCAAGGTATCTAGTATAGGAATTACTGTGTTTTGATGCTACTTATGAATCGTCCTAGGATAATTCAGTTGGTAGTAATTAAATACAGTATGAACCATATGTAAATAGTTGAGTAAGTCAATATATGATTCATCATTCTAAAATAATTAGAGAGAATATTCTACTGTTCTTGATTAATAATGATTTATTGAATTCTCTAACCATATTGAATTGATATTTGAAAAGGAGTTTTCAAATTTTAATTATAAATCAATTACTAATTAACAAGGATGAACATGATTGGATGATAAGAGTAGATACTGTATCCATACTCTGTCAAATTAGAATACTGAATGGCGAAAAAGTTAAAATTTACATTATAACTATGCATGGACAGGTTAAACCAATTGCTTTGACATTTCTGATATTTAAATAATCATGACATGTTGCTAGACGTCAATCATGATTTATGATTATAATTATTTAATTAGAGAATTATAGATAAATTAAAAGGAGTTTTAATTTATCCAGTTCTAATTGTGAATTATAATTATAATTTATAATCATTCTTGATTTATTAGGAACTTAATGGTTCACACATCAAAGAGTAATTTGTGAAAGAAAATCAATTTAATTAAGTTAAACTTAATTATAAAGTTTGAGAAACTTTAGGATCAAATATGAGATATTTGATTTTATTAAAATTAAATTAATTATAATTATAATTAAAATTAATTTTAATTATAATTAAAGAGATTTAATTTTAATAAAAGACCGTTATGATTTTTTTATTTAAAGGGAATAATTTTTAGAAGCTAGCACTTTTTTTGTCTTATTCATCTCAAAACAGTTTGATAATTGTTCCGTGGATACATCAGAGGTTAGACACTTAGACAACTCGTGATTGATCAATCGGAAAAAGTTTCAAAGATTTTTCAACGGAAGGTAAACAAGATATAATTTCTAAATCTATTTTTGTTATTCAAGTTTATTCAATTATTAGGATTAGCTCAGAATCTGTGAAAAAAAATTATTTTCTGCTGTCCTCATTTTGTTCATGCTTATTTAGAGGTACATAGTGGGTGAAGATTGCATAATTGTTCTCATACGTGACTACGCATCAGATCACAGGCATGAGATGAGAGGTAAAATGACAAAGATACGTAGCAAATTACAAACATGTTATAGAGATAATACTAGTGAAATGTTAGACAACAAGCTAAGGTGTTAGCAAGACTCAGGGTATAGGCTTTACACCTATTGACAATGTGTTAAAGTTAGGAAGTGGGACCCATTGGGCACGGGGGAGGTAGCTTAAGTTAGCTAGTATCAATTGCACTTTAAATTTTATCGTCATATCTTGTTGGTGGAATTTAGTAGATCGTATGCAATCATTGTGTTTAGCGGGAGGCATTGTCGATTTTTAGTTCCTAATAGTCAGTCACCAAAAAATTTAAAGTCCAGCCTCATTTAAGTTTAAGTTAATGAGCTTAGTTTGAGTTGACTCAATTTTAGGTTAGATTTAATCTTTAATTTTATGATTTGACCCGATTCAAAGTTTAAACTTTTTAGATATATAAAAGATGTTATTTTTTAATGATATTATTTTGTGTGTTGCGTAAATAAGACTTAGGATAATAATTAATTAACAAACACCAATTTATTATTTGTTATTTTGTTGTCATCATCTCGATTAAAACCAAATTGAGCTTTGTTCTTAGCTCAAGCCATAAAATTTTTGGGTTAGACCGGGCCATAGGTAACCAGTTTGCCACTCATAGTTAGCATGTCTTGCTCTGGGAGTCTGGAGTTATAATGGTTTAATAAACCATACTAAACCATTATAAGGAATAAATGGAATGGATCCTTCTTTGGTTATGTCTTTAGAGGATGAGAATGAATAGAGTTTTAGCTAGGTCTGGTAAAGGATTAAATTGAGATTCAATAAGAGGCAAAGATCAAATGCTCTTCTGGCCTCTTACACACAAGCCTTAGAATCTCTTTCCTCTGAAGGAGTTTGATAGAGGAGGAACTTTTGTTAGAGTTTGGCCTTATTGATTAACACACCTATAAGTTGTTTCACTATACAACTACCAACTTTTTGCGCATTTTGCAAGCATAGATCTATGCAAATGCATGTATATTACTCACAACAAGGAAGATGTTTTCAAAAAGAGAAAGAGAGTAGTACTATAAGAAAGCACTTAGCCTCCATAGGCTGCACATTTAGGCCAAGTTATTCAAATCGACCTAGACAAAGAGCTGAACAAGAAAGTGCCTAAACCCTCACACACCTCCTTTAAAATTGCGACTATTAAAGAGGAAGGCGATCGTGCCTACAATGGAATGATACGCCCCTAAATGTGATGTAAAGAATAAGGACTCAGTCTATGAAAGGAAGAGCTTTTTTTATTCACACATAAGCCAAAGTATGGTTCTTTAACAAGATGAGAACTTCTTCAAAAAGAACGATATGTTGATACACTGCCCTAATAGATGGAGATCAATATGGTTTCGCTTGACAAGCAGATATTTGATTCTTGCAATTCTTTTATTCTATCTTAACTAAGGTGATCCTCAATAATGAGTAAATAGTGAAGGTAAAAGGAAGACATGAAAGCAAGATGGCCAAAGATTAGGAGAATGCTAAGAGGAGATTAAAAAAGGAGCTTAAGGTGTGAGATAAAGACCTAAAGACTTTGGATAGACCATAAGAATTTACACTCTTGTGTCTCACAAAAAACGAGTTTCAAACTAAGAAGGGGTACAAAATGGATCGATTTCCTGAAGAGCAAGTCTTCATAACTTAGAATTATGATTAGGTGACCTTATATTTTATTAAGAGTTTCAACAAGTTTAAGGAGTTAATCAAGTTAAAACATACATCTAGACTTTAGAATAGTTGAATTGAGAATATACAACTTGCTTAGCCCCAAATCTACCGCTAAGTTTGTTTTGGGTGTGTTTACCGATATCACAAAGAACTTGGGTGGAGGTTCCAACATAAAAAGATTAGAGAGCCATCTTCTTCTTGTAATATGGACCCTCCACTAACCCCTTTGCATTGACCCTTATTTGGAGTTGGCTAATAAATATCCACAACTATACCTCAAATAATTACTGCTTTAGAAGTGTCAAGAACCTAGTTTACAACCAAATAAAAGTCCGATCATATCTGTACTACACTTAAATTATAACTGAGAGACTAATCGCACTGTACTTAGCAGTGCTTCATACTTTGCTTTGTTTTTTAAGAACTTGAAGTTGTGCTTATGCACATATTTGATTTTCAAATTGAGTGAGCCTTTGAGTATAAATCTTTTCCCACCACCTGCTCCATTGCTAAACTCATGGATGAATGCTACCCAAATCATAGCTGGCTCTGCTTCCTCTTGACTGCTTCATTAGTCGGCTTATGCATTCTACTAAAAAGTTAACAATCACCTAAGATTTGAAGGTCGTCCTCTAAACATAGTGGATGTGTCATATTCGATCAATTTCACAAATTATTTAGTCGACTGTGTAGAGGTAGGATATGGACTTTCTCGATGAGGTCACAAGTGTTAAGGTTACCTTCGCTCTTGCTGTCCTAAGTTGGCTTTAGTCTTCTCTCACAAAGACTGAAGTTAGTAGCCTAATTTGAAATAGTTAAAAATAGAAGAATCTCTCAACAAATTAAAATTGAAATTTAGTATTAAATAATATTATTTTGGACTGTAGATAATCATCCATTTATTAATAAGAATCTGACATGGATTTTAAATGTAAACTCATGGGGTACCATAGAAGCAATTCGCCAGAAAGAAAGGACCATGGATGGAAGCTGTCCGCAACGTTTTCCTCTAAAATTTTTGTACTCGGCTTGTTGCTCCATCAACATGAAAGATACACACTCAGTTGTCCGCCATTAATAAGAGGGTACCTGTAAAATCGTTGTCCACCCACGACGTAATTATCATAACAGAAGCAGAACATACATCGGCAACAGGAGAGCATTTGGTTTTACTTTTTCCTTGATTCCCGTAACAGTTATGGATGGATATTCATGTCGTTATAGAACAGAACGAAGCTTATGACATCTTAACCAAGAATAACATAAGTGTTCAAGTCTCGCAAAGAAAATTGTCATCTTCTTTCAACGTCATATCTGCGACGTGCTACTTTAGTGCAGAGACAGCTTTAACCAGCCATTCAATCTGCTCAGCTGTCGTTGCAAAACTCCAAGGAGAGAAAAGCCGATCAAATAGCGACAACATTGTCAAGTCAGAAAAAGATGCTAGTCTGGCTTCTTTTTTTTTTTCCCTCCTAGAAGCTTCATAACAGCAAAAGCCATAATAATCCCACTTCCACAAAGCAAAAGGAATCGATCTCTCATTTGGTAATCATACATCTAATGTGGATTAGAACCACACCCAATATACGCAGAGATATCGAGAGAGGGATAGTGATGGTTGGGGTGGTCGCACTGAGGATGGGCAATGGAGTGGTGGTGATTATAACTGTTACAAGATGTCACTTATTTTAACCAAAATTAGGTAACACAACGAAATTTGAGAAATTAGACACAGATCATGTCAAGAAAGGAGCATTACTAAGTTATCAGGTATTTAATTAGACAAGTTTGTATTTAATTAAAATTAGAAATTTATTTCAATTATATTACTAAAATATCCAAAACTTATTATAAATAGGCTTATACTACGAGAAAGTGGACACTTTTTGCCTAACCTTTTTACAACAATTGTAGAATTCTCTCGACATGTTTTGTGAATATTATTAAAAGTTAGATATTTGAACGACTATGATAATTAAGATAGTCAATTTTAAAATAGTTAAGAAAAACAATAAGAAAAGAATTAAATTTTAAAATAAGGTACAAATTCAACTTATATTTCATTATATTTTGTGATTTATTCATCTTATATAATTTTAAGTGATTTTAACTTTCAAATCAAACAAAAAGTTTCATCATCATTTTGTTGCATATAAGATTGGATCCTGCATGATATTCTAACAGGACCTGATGTCTTTCCAACATATTACTATATAAGAAAGGATTCATGTTCAATATCACTACTAAATAAGCTAAAAGGTACCCTATTCTTACCTAAAATCTATGCATACTTTGTCATTGTTCTCGGGTCAATAATCAGGTAACTTACCTCATATGCATGTATCATCACTAAGCATAAACATAAAAAGTATGGACATTTTCTTCTTTCTTTATTTTTTGATGCACATAAAGAAATAGGATATAAAACATCAATAGATACGTGATCTTTGCAATGCATTCTGAAACGAGGAGTAGAAAGATGTTTCAATTGACGCCTTTATATATAGGTTAAACTACATATATGTACTAATTACTCAACCACTAATTGACTAAGTACTAGGCATAATGATGGTTGTGGTGGTCACAATGAGATTGGAAATAGAGTGGTGGTGATTATACTAATTAAAATATGTTACTTATTTTACCCAAAACTAGGTAACACAATGAAAAGTGAGAAATTAGACACATGTCCCTTCATGAAAGGAGCATTACTATGTTACCAGGTATAATATACACTATTTCAATTTATGCCTTACAACCAATCTATTAGTTATAGTTTAGTCATTAATTTGTTCAAGGTTTTTATTTTATTTTATACATAATCAAATATATATTATAAAGTCTATAGGATAAGTAAATATTATAAATGAACTTACGATGAGATTATAATTATGATATTCATATTGCATTTACTATTATCCCTAAATTATTCATAGTTATTATTCTATTAACCTGGACAATAATAAAATATAAAAGACTAGAACATTTTATGTTTTTACCTTACGAACTATAATATGAAGATACTTAAATAAATATGTGGATATTTATTAGAGAATTCCACATTTATCGAGAGAATTCATTTGAATTAACCCTAAATGAGAATTTCATTTGAAACATTACTTATATGTTTATGAAAATTCTTATTGTGTGGATATTATATAGATGATCATTTGATTTGAGATCTTCAAAGTAGCTTATATGTGGATTAATATGTTTTGATAATATTTATGACATATCTTAGTCAAGGGTATCTCAACATGTAATCATTGATTATAACATGAACTATATAGAGATAGTTGAATGGTCAATATAGGATTCATCACTTTAAAGGGATTAAAGAAAATGTTCTATTATTCTCAATTGGTATTGATTCAAGAACTCCTTAGCTAAGGTAAAATGATACTTCAAAATAGTTTTCAAATATCATTAATTGAATCAATTATTAATAGTAAATAACTAATATGATTGGACTCAATTAGCTAGAGAAGATGTCAATTTTATGTTTTATATCTAATCGAAATATTGTATTGTGGAAGGGTTTAGTTATATGAAAAATCATGAACAAAAAGTTAGTCAAAACTACATTAATATTCCTAAATATTTGTATGGTCATGATGTGTTGCTAGATATCAATTTTGATCTATGAATATAAATTATATAATTAGGAAATTAAAGACAAAGTAAAAGAGTTTAATTTATTGAATCCAAAATATGATTTAGGGTTATAATTTATATCCATTACTAATATATTTAAGAATTTAATGAGTCACACACAAAGAACTAATTAAAGAGAGAAAATATGTTTTTATTAAGTCATACTTAATTGTAAAATTTGAGAAATTTTATGATTAAATATGATATATTTAACATATAAAGATCTATATGAGATAATGAATTTTATTTGGACATAGTTTTTATTTAATTAGAATTAATTGTAATTGTAATTTTAATTAAAATTTAATTTTATTTCAATTAAATTGCTAAAATATACAGAACTTATTATAAATTAGTTTAAGTTCCAAAGAAGCTTATACTTCTTGTCAACCCTCTCTACAATAATTGTAGAGTTCTCTGAACACATTGAAGTCAAATACTTATGTGACTAAGATGGATAAGAGAAGCAATTTTAAAATAGTTTAAAGAAAAGACAAGAAAAGAATTAAATTTTAAAATAAGGTACAATTACAACTTATGCTTTATTGTGTTTTATGCATTAATCAAGTTATACAAATTTAAGTGACCTTAATTTCTGAGATTCTAAACAAAAACGTTTTGTTATTATTTTACTAAACACACGGGATTGGATCGTGCCATAATTTTCTAATAGGACCATGATGTCTTTACAACATATTACTATATAAGAAAGGTTTCATGTTGAATATCACTACTAAATAAGATAAAATATATGCCTTTTCCTACCTAAAAACTAGACATACTTCGTCATTGTTCTCCCGTCACTAATAACTTTCCTCGTATGCACGAATCATCATTGAACATAAATGAAAAAAGTACGGATATTTTCTTCTTTCTTTTCATTTTTTGATGCACACGTAAAGAAACAGGATGTAAACATCAGTTAATACGTGATCTTCGCAATGCATTATGAAATGAAGAGTAGAAAGATGTTTCAATTGACGTCTTTGTATAGAGATTAAACTACATATATATACTATTTGCTCAACTACAAATTAAGTAACTAATATGGATGGTGATGGTTGTGATGGTCTCAATGAGGCTAATATAACGAAAACTGAGAAATTAGACACATATCCTCTCATGAAAGAAATATTACTAAGTTATTAATAATAAAGAACTAATATGATTGGACTCAAATAGAGTATAAATTAATTCTATACTCGTGTCTAATTGAAATATTTTATAATAGAAGGATTTAATTATATAAAAAGATCATGAATAAAAAGTTAATTAAAATTACTCGATATCTTTAAACATTTGTGTGGTTATGTCACTCTCGATCTATAGATATAAATTATGTAACTAGAAAATTAAAGATAAATTTAAGGAGATTAAAATTAAAGAAAACTAACAAGTCACTCATAAAGAACGGGTTAAAGAAAAATGTGTTTTAATTAAGTCATACTTGATTATAATATTCGAGAAACTTTATAATTGAATATGAGATATTTGATAAATCAGATCAACATGAGATATTAGATTTTATTTAGGCATAATTTGTATTTATTATAATTAATTATATTTTAATTAAATTTAATTAAAATTAGAATTTTATTTCAATTAAATTACTAAAATATATATAACCTATTATAAACAGACTTAGGTTCCAAAGAAACTAGCACTTCTTACCTAACCTTCTTACAACAGTTGTAGAATTCTCTCAATACATTTTGTAGATACTATTAAAAGTAAGACACATGTGTGACTATAACAGTTAAGAAAGCCAATTTTGAAACAATTTAAGAAAAAGACAAAAAAGATTATGTTTCAAAATAAGGTACAATTAGGAATTAGGAATTAGGAATTACGATTTATGCTTTATTATGTTTTGTACATTAATCATATAGATTTTTGTCATCTTGACTTTCGAGAAATCAAACAAAAATTTTTGTTGTTATTTTGCTGTGTATAGGATCAGTTGCTACCATGATTTTCAAATAGTAGCCTGATGTCTTTACAACATATTATTATGTAAGAAAGGATTCATGTTGAATATCACCACTAAATAAGTTAAAATGTACCCTATTCCTACTTAACATCTATGCATACTTCGTCATCATTCTATAGTCCCTAATCAAGTAACTTACATTGTACATATAAAGAATGGACATTTTCTTCTTGCCTTTTATATTTTGACGAACACATAAAGAAATAGAATATAAACGTCCATAGAGACGTGATTTTTGCAATGCATTATGAAATGAAGAGCAAAAAGATGTTTCAATTGACGTCTTTTATAGAGATTAAACTACATAATTATACTAATTAGTCAACTACTAATTAATTAACTACTAAATAGGAATCTTATAATTAACATATTAAGATCTTATAACAATTGTATAATCTATAACATTCCTTTTAAATTAGAGCATTTATATTAATTATACACTATTTATTACAAATATAATTTATCTGAATTTTATTTAGAGCTTTTATAAAATGTCTCCAATTTCTCTCTAATTTTTACATATTCTATAAACATTAAATTATATTATCCTTTTTAGTAATTTCAGTATGTTTAGTTTGTTTATAAAACATATAATTAGAAATAATATATAGGGCACCTTGGTTAACACTGATGTTTTATGTCCTACTGAAATCGATTGATTGTAGTTTTTAAATATAATTATTTGAAATTATACTTTATTTTATGAACATCTATTTAACTATTTGATGTAAAAGATAAAGTTTTAAAGATAAATATATGTTGCAAATGAAATTATTATGAGATCGCAATTATAAGATTCTTATTATATTTATGTGTCATCAATAAATTGTTCCAGTTATTATTTTATTGAGACCGAACATTAATGAAGTGTAAAAGGATTAACATAAGTTATGTTACTTCCTTATAAAGAAAGTAGTCATTTTTACACTAGGATATAGAGATACTTAAGCAAATGTATGGGTGTTTGTTAAAGAACAAGTTCACCGATCGACATGATATAAAATTCCATTTAGTGCATTACTTGTATGTCTATAAAATTCTTATTGTAATGATTGTATAAGTGATCATTTGACTTGAGATCTCTAAAGTATTTCATGTAATGATTATTTTATTTTGATACTTCTTATTACCTATCTTAATTAAGACTCAATAGATAGTTATCGAATATAAAATAATTTGTATGGACATAGTTGAAGGATTAATATATTATTCATCATTCTAAAGTAGTTAGGAAGAAAGTTTCGTTGTTCTCATGTAGTATTGATTTGAGAAATCCTTGATCAAGGTGGTATGACTTTTAAAACAATTTTAAATGTCATTAGTATAATCAATTACAAATAATAGAGAATTAATATGATCGACTCAAATAGAGTAGACAATAATTTTATACTTCATGTCATTGTGTGATGAAAAATTAAATTATATAAAAATCATTCATGAAAAGGTTAGTCAAAATTGCTTTGACATTCTTAATATTTAGGTGATTATGATGTATTTTTAGATGCCAATATTGATTTATGAATCAATGTTATGAATATCGTATTTGTAACGGTACCAAATTTGGTTTTGGTACGATACGGTACTGTTAGTGTTATGATCTAGAAGCCAACCATTGGATGGTTGTATTCTAATAGTTATATTAATGAATTGGATAATTTATATCATTTTGTTCCATAAGTTTTCATTATTTATGGATTATTCGAGTTGAGGACTCGGATTGTAGAACTCTATAATAGAAAATAATGACTACTTTTTTTTTGGTTGCCTACGAGGTGTTCTAGGAGGGTCCCAACTATGGGAAGGCACCTTTAAGCCATCCACACCCAGACTAATCCCCGCTCTAGCCGGGTAAGTCCCTTACGGGAGACAAAGCTCTAGTCTCAAGTTTTAAACGGCTGCATATATGAGGACGGTTCGAACCCGTGACCTCACTTAAGTCAGAAGAGCCCCTTACCAACTCACCTGCGCCCTGGGGTTAAAATAATGACTACTTTGAAATGTCACTAGTCTTGGTAATTAATATGGAATATTAATTAACCACTAAAAGAATAGTGTGTAGATTAAATGATGGTGATGTTTTGCAAACCATTTGATAAGGAGTTATCGATTTAATCACATCGATACATAATGGAGATTATGGTATTCAACAAACCTTAAATGAAACATTATTAGGATTATGTTTATGTCATTAATGTTTCATAAGTGTCTTGAATTCTATGGTATGAGATTTTCATTTTCTTACATGAGAAATGTGTATTTGTTAGTATTGTCCAACGTTAACTGTAACAGGTAGCTATATAGATAATGCCACAGTATACGTGACTTGTATAGAGGATAAATGCTCATCAAGAATACTGTTGTCCCTCGTATATGATATGAGCAATAATATTTATGGGGCCCTTAATAAAGTAATATTGTATGCATGAAATATGATTAAGGAGTTTAACAAATTTATAATTTACTTTGGAGATCAAGAAAGAATAAATTGGCAAGAATGACATATTCCAATC
This sequence comes from Erythroxylum novogranatense, assembly GCA_029891385.1. Taxonomy (NCBI): domain Eukaryota; kingdom Viridiplantae; phylum Streptophyta; class Magnoliopsida; order Malpighiales; family Erythroxylaceae; genus Erythroxylum; species Erythroxylum novogranatense. Next base: position 31,041,912 of record CM057226.1, read on the forward strand.
TTGCATTTATTTAGGATATTATGTGACAAGAGAATTGACATGAGCAATTATTACTGCGGAATCATGATTTGTGTACGATACTTATCATCTATATCATTTGAGTAATTATAATTTATTTTGCTAGATACCACTTATGATTTATAGAATTAAAAGGGTTTTAATTCTATTGTCAACACGACATAGATCCCAATGGGTCACACCAGAAATGATTTGATTAGAAAAGGAAATTATTTTAGTACATCGATATAGAGATATGAATATGATAATAAAATTAATTATAAGTTTTATAATTATTTTGGTCATCATATGGTATTAGAATAAATGTTATTAGATAACAAATTTAATCTTAGAAAAATTTATTTGATGACTTGACATGTCATATAAATTTATTGCTTAACAAAATAATGCATATAAGTATATAGTATACTTATGTGACAATTGGGTCACATGTCTAATTATTTTGACGCATAAGACTAAATGGAAAAGTCGTAATTAAATGGATCATTTGCACAGCCAACCTTGGTGAGGAAGTTACTCAGCACGAGCTGTCCTATGAAAAGACCATTCGGATAAGGTCAAAGCCTCATGACTAATTTATCCTTACATGTTTGTTTCATAAATTTATTTCCATAGAGGCAATTGAAACAATTCAAGAGGCATCTCCACCCTAATTTTGTCTCTAAATATGAAGTGATTTTTGGCAAAACTTATTATCTTCTTCCCAGTTGCTATTTTTTTCTTATCTTCTTCCTAGTTGTCGATTTTTGCCTACCCCTCTATTAAGGCCGAAATTAGCTTTATCGTTTCACTTATGTGCTAAGCAATTAATCTCCCATTAAATTTGGGGATTTTCTAGGATCACAGTTAGGCCATTAAAGTACTATCTAGAATTGGGAAATAGCGGGTTTCTAATCAATCTTTGATGAAAACCTTGGAGTGCATCTCATTTGGTGTAAGGAGGCACAAACCGAGCAACACAATCTCAAGGCCAAGAGCAAGGATATGGAGAGAAGACTAAGATGGTGTTTGCTTCAACCCTACACCTCACGTTCCCTTCTATTTGGTTTAGAAACTGAATTTTGGGTATAATGGTTTCTGTGTTTTATTTTGTGTTATTTCGATTTTTAAATTGGTTACAAGACTTGATCGTTGACTCCTTGTTGTTTTAAAATTTTTATTTTAACCAATTTGAGGTTATCCCATAACCTATAGTGGTATCAAAGCTTAGGCTCTGTTTCGTGACCAATTCGTGACTAAATTAGTACAAGGTTATTACATGATAAGTTAGTTAATTGATTGCTTGTCTTGTAGCCTAGTTATTTTATGTCTTAATAAATCTGAATTTAAATATATTTTCCTATAACTAATTTGGTGCTATTCTCAGTTTTGAACTCTAATTTGATTATGTTTAAGGCTTGGGAACAATTAACTTAATTTTTGGGTTAATTGGTACTAAGGAATGTCAAGGATTAAAAAATGTTGAAAACTTTTCCAACCTCGAATTGCACTTGGGTGCATGTTTTTCATCCAATTATTTTGGGATATTCCTAAACCAAATTAATAAGATTGTTATTTAGGTTATAAAGGTTAATTCATGTGATAGATTAATTTTTATAAGCCTTTCCAATATATAGTTAATTTTCATATTTATTAATGGCCTTAATTGACAAAGTGTTCTTCTAATTTTATTACATGGAATTTTTGTGAGAAATTGCCATGTTTGAATAATAGAAAATTATTTGACATCCAATGGAATATATATTTTTTCATGGATTTTTTTGGGCTACGAAATTGCAATTGATTTATTTATTAATGGTTTGTGAATTGTTCATATGGGAAAATGCAAATGTTACATTTGCTTTGGCATTAACTTGTTTTTTTGGGGATGAAAGCAAGTTTTGTATGGCCAAGATGCCAATGTCTTATATGTTGTATTGCTTCCTTGTGAATGAATGTAATGCGGCCTTTGATGCCCCTTAAAGTTAGTTAATTAGATTAATTAATTAATTAAGCAAGTATGTAATTCATTCATTTGAGGATTGCAAGCCTATTATATTTAGGATGGGGATTCTAAAATGTAATTTTAATTTCCTTTTAGAATAGTTCTACTTAAGGATGGGCAATTAAATTTGATGTGTTGGTTCGACCATAGAGTTGGTGAAGAAAACAACAAGATGTGGGAAAAGTTTCCATAAAGGCCATACAAAACTCGCAACATATATGATGATATAAATTTCATAGGCTAGGTATGGGTGTATGTTAACATGACCACCATGGGTAAGATAACCCAAGGTGGAAAATTAACATGACTATCATATATAAACTCTTAACTTAGGGATCAAAAATTTCTTAAGTTATGTGGAATAATTCAAAATTGTAGTTAATATGATTAATAGATTGTGTGATAATTTGATCCTTAAACTTTCTATGAAACTTCTCACATAATATTAAGTAGTTTTCCCTCCTTGCTCTATTCATGTCAAACTATCGATCGTTAGATGACGGCATCTGCTCAGCAGGTGTCACTTTCTTTAGGAATTGTGGGGTATGTCAGACATGTTGAACTAAAAAGAGCGAGGTTTACTTAACAAGGAACCAAAATGGTTTTGGACCTTGGGGAAAGGTTTTTGTTGACACTAGATGTTAACAAACCAAGAGTCATATACGATGAGATTAACAAAGAGTTGCTTACCTAAAATAGACAAGTTCAAGTTTCACGCCACTGCTGGCTTGTTCTTAGTAAAGATAGAGATCTTAAATCTACTACAAAAAGGACTAAATTTAAAAGTTGTAGTGGAAGTTTTATTTTGGAAATAAAATATTTACATAAACTTATCTTAAACTTTTTCTTTTTAAATATTGTAGATCATGCCAAATCAGTCTCTCTCTTTGAGTTCTATATCGGAAAAGGATAAATTGAACCCTAACGTTACAAATTTTATGGATTAGCACTGCAACCTGAGAATCGTTTTCAGGCACGAGCAAAACGAATATTTCTTAAATTTCTCCCTTCCTAAATCACCCCTTGAAGGAGCCACCAAGGAATTGGTTGACACGTACAACAAGCACTCATATGATGAGGTTAATGTACAATGCCTTATAGTAGTAAAAATGCCACCAGAATTGTAAAAGCGATTTGAGCTGAACATGTCATGCCACATCATAGAACAACTTAAGAAAATATTTATTGAGCAAGCCTGTGTTAAGAGGTACAACATGATCAAGTCTCTTCTAGATATTAAATGTTATAAGGTACCTCTATTAGCACTCGCGTGCTTAAAGTAATGAGCCTTATAGAGTAGTCAGATAGGCTAGGTCTCCCGTTGGACCTAGGGTTGTCCACTGACATCGTCCTCAACTCTTTGCCTCCCTACAATTCGCTGTTCATCATGAACTACCATATGCATGGGATGGAGAAGAATTTGGAGGAACTCCATGAGATACTCAAAACCATTGAGCAGGATATGAAGAAAGGACTTTCTTATATCTTGGCAATTGAGGAGAGAAGGAAGAAGATAAAAAAAGGTAGGAATAAGCACAAAGCTAAGAAAAAGGGAAAAGGTGGCAAAGGGAAGGCTCAAGTGGTGACTTCGAGCACTCCCAAGGACAAAACCCTTTCCGATGTTGAGTGTTTTTATTGCAAAGGCAAAGGAAATTGGAAAAGGAATTGTCCCAAATACATCGAGGACTTGAAGAGTGGAAAGATTCCATATTCTTCTTCAGAAATATATGTTATTTAGATTAACCTTGTTACCTTTATTTCTGATTGGGTATTGGATATTGGATTTTGTGCTCTTGTTTGTTCAAATATGCAGGCACTAAAGGATAGGACGATGCCTAGAAAGAGTGAAGTGCAGCTGCGAGTCGGGAATGGTGCAAATGTTGCAGCCATTGCTTTTAGGTGCGTTGAATTGCATTTGCTTAGTAGGCTTGTAATGGAACTTAAATGTGTATATTTTGTTCCATACATCTCTCGAAACATTATCTCCACTTCTTGTTTGGATAGTGATGGTTTCAACTTTACCATCTCAAATAGATCTCGTTTGTTTTTATAGAGATGGTTAGTTTTATGGATTTTTTTGTGTCAAGAGTGGTCTATACTTCCTTGAGATGGATAAACAGTTCTTTAATATCAATAATAAAAGGCATAAGACTTGTTATGAGAGTATGACTCTCATATGACATTGCCTTCTAAGTCATATAAATGAGAAGCACGTCAAAAAATTGAAAGAAGTAAGATTTCTTGGTCAATTCGATTTGAAATCGATTAGGACATGAAAATCTTGCTTACTTGGGAAAACGACCAAGATACCCTTCACCAAGAGAGGTGAAAGCGTAAGTGACTTATTGGGTCTAATGCACAGTGATGTATGTGGACCAATGAGTACCAATGTCTGAGGTGGTTTTCAATACTTCATCTCATTTATTGATGATTTTAGTAGATATGGTTATGTCTATTTAATAAGACATAAGTCTGAATCTTTTGAAAAGTTCAAAGAATTCAAGAATGAGGTTGAAAAACAACTCGACAAGAAGATTAAAGTCTTGCAATCAGATCGTGAAGGCGAATACCTGAGTCATAAATTTGGTGTTTATCTTAGAGAGTGTTGGATCATCTTACAACTCACCCCTTATAGAATGCCACAATGGAATGACGTTTACAAGAGACGAAATTGAACTTTGTCAGACATGGTTTGATCTATAATGAGTCAAACCGAACTTCCAATCTCATCTTGGGGATACGTGCTTAAAGCTACTACGTTCACACTAAATAGGGTTCTATCAAATTCCATAGAAAAGACATCATACGAGATCTAGTTTGGCAAAGTGCCTAGCATGTCTTTTCTAAAGATTTGGGGTTGTGTGTCATATGTCAAAGGTTTAATGTCTAACAAGCTTAACCGTAAATAGGAAAAGTGCTTCTTTGTGGGGCATCCTAAGGAAACTAAAGGATACTTCTTCTATCATAAGTTAAAGAACAAAATATTTGTTGCTCAATATAGTGTGTTCTTAGAGAAAGAGTTTCTGCTGGACCTCGTTTCCAGAGTCCAACAATCGATTCCTGGATGCTGAAGAACTTTGGGCTCGAGTCCCAACCCCCAAGGCTGAACCCGGGGTAACCTGTCGGGATAGTCGTAAGAGAAGGATTTCAATTAAAACAAATTCCAGCGTGGCTGCAAAGAGGAGTTCGTCGCGCCGCAGCGAAGTCGCAAAAATGGGTGCTCGCTACGGCGACATATCGGTTCGTCGCGGTGTACCAATGGAAGGGCGATGCAGCGACCATTGGCTTCGCCGCGGCGAAAAGCCCAAAATCAGAAATCAAAAATCCGACATCCAACATTCAACCCTTCAAAACAAACACATACATTCACATCCAACATCAAGCTAAGCATATTCATACACAAAAGAGACTTCAATTCTTCATATCATTACAAAACCTATGAGTTCGAACAAACTTTACTTACACAACATCATACATACCAAGGCTAAAAAAAAATACATAATGATGGTCGATGTTGATATGCTTAATAGGCTATCCAAAATAGTCACTAACTTAGTGCAAAGATCTCTAACTATTGTGGAGTTTTTTCGATGCCTTGCAAGGGTCAATTGTCGTCTTAAGTCGCACCTGAGGAGGGAAAAATAATGGGTTGAGCTAGACAGCTCAGTGGCTAATATATTTATAGCCATCGATAACTAGCACAATTTCAAGCATATGTATGTATATATATCCAGCAATTCTAGCACTCACACTATATTCAAGCAATTTACACATCCATCACATTTGTTTCAACTCACAAAACATTTCATAATGTATAACACTTAATATGCTTCATAATGAACAGCTCAATTATGCAATGCACATTATACGGCTCGAGGGTTCCATGAAACAGAATGAGGAAACCGAAGTTTACCCCATGAACATAATGAGTCCATTTCGGAGCTCATATGCCACAAGCGGGCAGCCGGGAGAAGGCTCTTGTCAACGTGCACGTGACGAACATAATGGTTCCACTTTCACCCAAACAGAAGCACATAATCATTATCAGAATCATTTTATCAGATGATATGCTTTCATGCTTTTCATTTATACAGAATACCATGACCGAAATTGAGGCATAACATGATCAAAATCATAATTTACTTATATCAAATCTCATGCTTCTTTCAAGGTATACGAAATCAGAATCATTATAATCTTATAACAAATCATTCTCAACCAATTAACCACATATTCAATCAAAATGTCATGCATCTCACAATGCATAACATAAAACATATATTCACATATAGGCAAGAATTTGCCCAATCACACAATAACTATAAATACATCACCCACCTAATTCCGCTTGAAATCCAAGCTCAAGATTGCCTTTCTTCTTGCTCTTGGGTAAGGTTTGCTTGATTTCCTAAACGCAAACAATTTTTCAATCAATCCACATTCAAATAAAATTCATAAGGCTTTAATAATCAAAACGCGAGAATTGAATTATAACTCTTTCAAAAACTAGATTTTCGGGTCAACTTTTCCATAATCGTTATGATCAGATAAATGAAGACATTTGGTAACACTTCCTTCTATCAAAATGTTCTTCATTGTCTTAAGTTTCTAGCGACACCAAACTCATTCCATTTGGCTCAGAAACATGGAAGCTATACCCCAATCATGTTGGGACTAACCTTATGCCAAAACTATAATCTATACGCAACTTCTATCCAAAATCAGAGATCTTTAGAGACTGATTAAAAACTTCCTTTCTTCATAAAACTTGTAGCTCTATATCTCTAGTTTATAACTAATAAAAAATTACCTTATTTGGACATCTACATCAAAAGTTATGTTAAAACTACCGAAGGATGTCTGTGTAGAAAAATGGTCCTCGCCGCGACGTGCGCATAAGCAGGTCGCGACGTACGAGGCCAAAATCCTCCCAAAAACCTGTTTTTTCACATTCTTCAACCATATTCCTCCCATCTTTCAAATAATCTTCATCTTAACCCAAAACCATCATTCCTACTTTATTTGTAAACTCATTCCAACCCAAAATCATTCACAACACAACAAAATCATTAACCCTAGAAGATTTAAGACATTTGTCATACACCATTCATCAACAACTCCCTACACACATTCAACCTCATTTTCACTTCCAACTATCATTAAACATGGTTAATTCAACCAATGAAGAAAGAAAGAATGCTTGCACTTACTTGTTTGGCTTCAAACTCTTCAAGTTCTTCAAGATCTTCAAAAATCCTACGTTTTCCCCCTTCTTTTCTCTATTCCCACGATGCTTCTTCTCTTCCTAACAAGCCAACCATTTCTTCTTCTAATTTACACTCTTAATGATTGTAAAATGACCCTTATGCCCTTCCACTTATGCCTTATAACTTAAAGGTTTAAGTGATCTACCAAAATTACCCCTCATGCATTCTTACTACATTTATACTTTAATTCCATCAATTCAAACAATAGTTCCTCCTAACATTGACATGCTAATTACTCAAAAATAATAAATCTAACAAGACCTCAAAATAAATTAAATCATGTTTAATAAAATAAAGTAATAAAAAATTTCAGGGTCCAACAGTTTCAGGCAAGAGTAAGTAGTGGGAGTAATGTTAGACTTGAAGAAATTCAAGAAACATTACAAGATCATGAGGCTAGTGGGAGTCACATTGATCGAACTTCAGGCTTCTATCGGTAAGAGTCAGGTATAATAAGTTCCATAAGTAGTCGTGGAAGAAGTTCATGCCCAGCATCCAACTGAATTGACATAACTCAAAGTTGAAATTGAGCCAAAAGGAGTTGTGGAGGAAGGTCTACCAGAAGTAGTTATGCTATAAAGGCCAACTAGGGAAGTCTGTACACTTGAGAGGTATATGGGATTACATAAAGTGATGTTGTTGGATACTGTAGATCCATTGAGCTATAAGGAAGCAATGGAAGCACAGGCTCCGATGTATGACTTAGAGCCATAAAATCCAAGATATAGTCCCTGTATGAAAACCAGGTTTGGAACTTGATTGATCTTCCTATTGGGGGTAAAACCTATTGAAAATAAGTGGGTTTTCAAGAGGAATATAGACATAGATGGAAATTTAGCTACTTACAAAGCACAACTTGTTGCGAAAGGTTTCAGGCATATTCAAGGAGTTAATTATGATGACACCTTCTTCCCGTGGCTATGTTTAAGTCAATTCGGATTGTTCTAGCAATTGTTGCTTTCATGATTATAAAATATGACAAATGGATGTCATTCAACCTTTGACGAATAGTAACGAGCATCCTTAAGTCACCAAAAGAATCCCTATAAATCTCCATTTATAAGTTTAGGAGATCCTGTATTAGCTCATGAGTAATAATTATTCTAATAATTAATAGCATTCCTTTATTAAGTTCAATTTTCTTTATAAAAATTAGTCTAAAATGGACATTAAGATTTAAAATTGCCCTATCGGCAAACAATAGAGAGTAAAGTTGTCTTTCTCATCTTTCATTGATGACTGTAAGATAAGATGTATACAAAAAGACCTATTTTCATATTGGTCTTAATTGCTTCCTTCACCCTCTCCATGATATCACAAAAATAACCCTTTGTTGCCTTCTCATCATTATCAGTCAAATGTAGTACTTTTACCAGAGGCCCACAAACTCGAATGATAAATTAATGTTAGGACCAAAATTTATGATCTTCAAGTATAACTCTAGAAATCTCCACTCCATCATTAGACTTGGTATATTGAGATGCGGCCCACTTATAAGTTGTAAATATTTCCCTAAACTCTTTCTTTATTAGAACAAAACATTGAAGTGATAAGGAATTAGTTGCAAATGTTGTAATAGTAAGATGACACAAATTTCTACCATTAGTAAAATTCTTTCTTATCAAATTTAGGACCCATACATGATTATATATGAAGTTGGTCACTTTTTTTTGCTTTTTATAAAGTTTTAATAATGATAGGAAAGTATCTAACATCTCATATATCGCCTAACTTCAAAGTTAATATAATGTGTGGCATAAAGAGTCCAATAAAATAATTATACCTACTTTCTAAGCAGGATCATTGTCAAAAATAAATAGAAAAATATTTTCTGGCCCAACTTCGTTCACAACTTTATCAAATATTTGAAATAGAATATCAAAATTTTTAATAAAGCCAGATGCATCAATAAACTTCAAAAACATTGTCCTCTTAGCAGAATAAAGCAAAAATTGACAATAGGCTTATGCCTTCTATTTATCCAGTCATCACATATAATTGAGCACTCATAAGTTGCTGAAGGTATTCTTCTTTTATCCAAATTACTATTTATCTCATATAAATAATAGGGATGACAATGGACCGAGCTAGGCCAAGTCAAGGTTTGAGCCTGGCTTGGTCATAATTTTTTAAATAAAGGTTCAAAATGATGTATTTTTTAGCAAAAAGATGTCGTTTTGGTTAGATGGTTGGGTCACTCGAGCCTAAGCTCAACTCGAGGCCCATTCGGACTCAGAAAATCAAATCCAAGGTCCAATCAACCTAAGCCTATCTTGTTGACTTAAAGTCTGACCTGGCCCTTAGAGTAGTACTCTAAAGGCAATCACCTTTAATACCTTTTTACAAACTTTATTTTAATTAATAAAGCGAAAAACAATTTTTCATTAATTTGATGTTCATTTATTTATGAATTGATGTCAATCTTAAATCGAATTAATGAAGTTCATGATACAAAACATAGCATGAAAGAAATCATGTTAGAATCTAGATTATCCCTAGTTATAGTATTAATAAGATATGACATTATTAATCCAGATAGACTAGCACATATTTTACTCATTGATTTGATCAAGCAGTGGATCTCACAAACTATAAGCATGAGATGTTTAGAGTTAACATGTGGATGCTTACTAAGAGTAAGAAGTACATCGAATGACCCACTACAAGATTATCATATGGATGATCTATCAAATGTCAATGATTAATCTCATCATAGTATTGGTGCAGATATCCTTAGACTTGAGGTACTGAAGGATATCTTGGATACTGATCCTGTGCTTTGACATCATTCCTTATTGCCTTAAGACGAGGTCACTTATAGGGTAGCGATTGGGTACAACTATTGGTATTCGAAGATAATTGGGTAGCCAATAAAGGATTCGCCACTTCTGATAAAAGGAGATGATACCCATGACCTCTTGTCAAGGTCATTACTCAGGAGCTCTAGCCAGAGCAATTATATGTCATGAAGAGAGTCTTCAATGACATATAAAGTAATGAGATCCTAGGACAAGAACTAATATCACTTGGAGTAGAAATGACGTAGTCAGTCTAGTTGGAGTTGATACATAGTCTATACTCTGAACCAAGTGAGGTATAGAATGGTGAAGAGACGAATTGTATGGTAATTGTCTATGGAAAGGTTTGTAAGTCAAATAATTAACTATCGAAGAGTTCGTGTGTTAATCTACTTATATTTTGGTAAATTGACATCATGAAACCCTTCATGATTTGCTTGAATTAAGAGTTAATTCAGGTGACATGAAACCATCTATGATTTGATTGGATTAAGAGTTAATTCAAGTGCTCAAACTAACCGGAAACCTAAGGGTCACACGCATAAAAGATTGGATGAAAAACAAAGTGTGCATGACTATCATTGAAGTAGGCGCTATCATAATGAAGATACGACAAATGATGCATAAGTGAGTTCTTCACTTATGTACACATGAACTAACAAGTTAAAACACACTTAAGTAAGATGATAAGGGGCCTAGAAGTGTTGTAGAGTAAAAGAAAAGTGGTCTTGAGTCTTGTTCATGCAATTTATGCAATTGTTGCATGAATAATCTTTGATCTATCTCTCCATTTGAGAATCTACTTGAACTCATCTTGTTTGGTGCTCTAACCACCCTTAAACACTACTTTTTCTTCATCTTTGTGTGTCCTTGAGTGATCAAGGAAGGTGTTTGGTGTTTGTTATAACCCAAACAAGGAAAAGATTCATGAAATGAGGAGCATTATCAAAGGTACATGTGCTGAAATTTCATGTTCTTATAATCTGTGTATACATGCATATAAGATTCTGGATATTTGGGGATGTCGTGGGGTTGGAATATAGATTTCGACATTTCTGCTGCCTTGTTGTGCATGTGATGCATGAATCCATGGCTCCCCAACATCGAGGCCAGTTGCCACCCCTAATAAATAGAGTTGCTTAGAAGTTTACCTCTATAGTCATCAATTAAAGGAGTTTTATATCCCAGATCGTAAGAGGTAATAACATCCACCATAGGCTGGTATTAATAAAATTAGGTATCATTGAATGATACACCTGAATCATACTACTATCTAATCGTTGCCATATTGACATTATGAGTTACTTTTTTAGATTGTAAGGCATTATGGATTAAAGGCAGAGTTTTAAGAGTTGTTTGTTCTGCAAAATAGTTAGACACGCCTTCTTCTCTTTTTCACATCAAATGCAATATTACCTTTTTGTTGGGTAGGAATACCATCTTTAACATCCCTAATATCATCCTGACCACTAGAAAAAAAAGACTTCCATTGCAAATTTTGTAATTTAGTCTTTGCTTTCTATGTTTCTCATATTGATAATCTTCAGGCAAAGTTTTCATTTGTCATTTCACATCATGACTCACTTTCTTACAACGTTTAACATTACCTTTGTTCCTAGCTAAATGCTTCTTTAATCTTCCAATTTCCTCACCATTCAAATGCTTGTTATAATACAAACAAATGGTATAATTCTTCATTCTAGTAACCAATCTATCATAAGCCCAAGCTAGATCATTGAATTGTCCTAAATTGACTGAATTATCATAAGTAATTAAACTTCTCTCCATTTATATGTAAAAATAAATGAAGACATAAGTCAATTTACATATTTAAAAAATAAAAATTATCGCATGTGAAAGTTAATTTACTCAAGACATATTGACCATAACTAACAAATCTAAATCTTCTCTTTGATATATTTATTAACTTATAAGGAGACAACTGCACCTAATAGATAAGGAAAACTTATTGACTGCACCTAATAGATGAGGAAAACTTATCATATTTTGGAACCTTGTGATATATGTTAACTGGTTTGGAAACAAAATATAACATATTGATCTAACTTGTTTTTCCTTTTGTATATTCTTAACCCATTAATTTTTCAACCATTCTTCTATATTCTCAAGATCTTTAAATAAGTTTCCATCTTTTGTGAGTTATAAATTAAGGAGCTTTAGAGAATTGCATGTCTTAGTCCATAATTTTTGATCTTTTTTAATAAGTCACATTTTGTTTCTTTTGAGATAAAAAATGCCTTTCTTACTTTTTGTTACCTCTTCTCCCAAAAAATACTTTAAAGCCCTTAAATCTTTTGTGTGAAACTGATTATGAAAAATGACCTCAAAGACACATGCCTATGCTATCACTTTCAATAATGACAATATCATTTGTATACATAAAAGGGAGAATGATGTAGGATGTAGAATATTTATAGAAAACAAAACGGTTAAACTTACTCTTATTCATTCCAAATGTATTCATTGCCAAACTAAACTTTTCATGCCAAGTATAATAACTCTATTTTAAACAATATATGGACTTTCAAAGATGATAAACTTTCCATACTCCCTTTGAGCAATATATCCAAGTGATTGTGCTATATATACTTCCTTCTAAAGGTCACTATGTAAGAAGTGGTTTTTAAAAAGAATGTATAACTGATATAAGGGCCAATCATGATTAGCTTCCATATAAGTGAATAGACAAAATAAAGATTAATTTGGCAATATGAGAGAGAGTGTAAAAATAATCCATATCGTAAATTTGAGCATAACCTTTTTCCATTATTCATACTTTTAGTTGAGCTGTTGATCCATTAAAACTAATTTTGACTGTGGTACGCATTTACATCCAATGATCTTCTTTCTTACAGGCAAGTTTAAAATATCCCATATATTATTGGCATCTAGAGCATTCATCTCCTCTATCATAGCACCGCACCAACCAGGATGAGAAAGGCTTCATGCATAATTTTCGGAAGAGGGATGTAATAAAAAGAAGCAACAAAAGAATACGAAGAGGAAGACAAGTAAATATAAGAAACAAAAAATAAATTAAGATAATTTCACTTACTTTTAACCTTGCGAAGAGCAATTAGGAGATACCCACTACATTTTCTAGACAAGTAAAGATTTGGGTACAACTTACTTAGGGACGAACATCGCGAATAAAATAAGCACTACTAATATTCAGGGCGTAACAAAAAACAAGAGTTTAGTTAAAAAAAAAAACTATAAGGGATCTCATCAGGAAAAACACATGAAAGTACATGATTGATCAAAAAAAATAGGTTTTGATAACCACATTAGCCTCAAATTAACTTGAGAATGTGCATTTATAATAAGTGTGATCTAGCAATTTCAAGGAGATGTCGATTCTTTGTTTCATTCACACCATTTATGGTGCATTAGCATGAAGACTGGTGAACATTATCAGTTTGAATCATGCTAAGTCTAAAACGATGTGCAAAAATATTCTTTGGACATTTTCACTTATTAAACTATAGACCGAGACATTAAATTGTATTCTTATTTAACACAAGAAATGGCAAATAAAAATAAGTATAAACAATTTTCTATTGAATAAAGTCCAAGTTACCAATAAAATACTAAAATATCAAAATCTAATTTTAAACACAACAGAAAAAGATCTCAAATATCAAAATAAACTAATTCAAAGGAGATCTCGTTTAGTGAAGAAGAAGCTAAACAAGAAGACTTGTGATGAGGTTTGAACCTTAAAAGATTAAATTTAATTCAAAAATAATTTAAGTGGCCTGAAAACAATAAAATTATCCTTTTGGGTTTTAATTTTGTAAAGGATAAGTAATATCATAATTCAATCTAATTTCATAATAACAGTTCTTAATTTCATTTACCACCCCAAAACTTTCACTACTCATAGAATACACAAAAATGATACATTTTAATAATTAACGTTGAATTTTTAACGATTAACAAACATCTGTCGTTAGTGCAATAAACACCTAAAAATCTAGAACAACGATGTATCACCAAGCACCTAATCAAGTTCCCAAGTTTTTCTATTCAGAACTTCATCGCAGAGAAAAAGAAATATTCGTTGCAATATATGCTGTCAAGCATAATATTTCAAGATTACAAGCGTCCCCCACTGCTATAAAACTGACCTCTTGCCGTACGTGATTGCCCTTAAACTTCCGACAGGCATTATTCAAACTCTCTGGCATTCAGAAAGAAATCATTATCCTATTGCTACATTTCCTCGGTCCTTAAATTTGAAGTGCAAGAAGAAATAACACAAAACACCAAGTACACATTCGTTCAGACCAAGAAACTCTAATTTATATTTTTCAGTAGGTGTACCCCTTGACGAACATTCCCTTCTTAGCTTCCTCATTTTCACCTTCAGCAGAATACCTTCCAAGCTGAGCCAGGGAGTTCGCCTTAGCACGCACCAAAAGCGCTTTCTGGGCGGCTTCCACATTCTCAGGACGTCCTTGCCATGTTTTGAGGACAGTGTTCTGCAATGCACGAGCATAAGAGAAGGAAACATGCCAGGGGTTGGGGCTTTGGTTCATTGCATTCAGGTTAAGTGTTGCCTCAACTTCAGATTGCCCTCCTGACAAAAACTGCAAGATATCAAAATTGAGTCAGTATGTAGTCCACAATTATCTATGAAACACTCAATTGAGATTTAACCAAAATCTTTTACTGCAAATAAGACAGCACTCTTGCCAACTTAAATTCATCTCATGCAACAACAGTTCATTAAGTTCTTCCGTAAGTGTGAAATTATCAAGCCAACAGAACTCTATAAGAATACAGCCCCATACAGCCCCAAGGGATTTAGCATAGTACGTAAATTAGCAACAGGAATTCACAGCTCAAGCTTCAAAGGAAAGATGTGAAAAGTGGGTGATATAATGCATGACCAACAATAATTAAGAGAAAACGTGGATTATGCATTCCTACCATGATTCCAGGAACTGCAGGAGGTACTCTCCTTCTAAGCATTGTTAGTGTGCATTTGGCTATGGTCTCTGGAGAAGCCTTCTCCTTGTGTTCAGCACCCGGTGTTACCATGCTGGGCTTAAGTAGGATGCCCTCAAATGTAACATTATTTTCTGCCAAATAGAAGAAGACTTCTGCCCAGACTTTCTCAGCCACCTTGAGTGTCCTTTCAATTCCATGGTCCCCATCTAGAAGAATCTCAGGCTCAACTATGGGCACAAGACCGTTATCCTGCATATCAAATCCAATGATACAATATATAACATTTGTCAAGCCTGAATTTCAATGTTATATGCAAAACCAAGAAAAAATGAACCAATATTGGGAAGAAAGTATTCTGTGAAAACATCATCTAGCAATCTCAGAATCTCATTTCACCAAAATAATGATTCAAAAAGCATGAAGATATTAGGCTATTAGTGAAGCAATGTCATGAGATAGCCGTAGATATTCATGATAGATTTGAAAAAAGAATACTTGAGAAACAGCAGCATAACGCGCGAGTCCCCATGCTGCTTCTTTCACAGCCAAAGCTGAGGGTCCACAAGGAATGCTAACAACTGTCCTCCTGAGAAAGTCGTAATGCATAATGGTCAATTATTAGCTGTATTTGGGTAGTAGGAAAGTATAAGGAAAAAGGAAAGACAACGACCAAAGGCACAAGCCATCCAAATGCAGAAAGTTTACCACTTAGCAAAACGAGCACCCTGTTTGTAGTATTCAGCAGATCTTGAAGCTAAACCATCCAAGCCTTGACACCAAGATTCATTGTTTGATCCTGGTAGGGGAACCAAACCCTGAAACAACACAAAATAGATACCATGAGTTTGTTATCATATGCCAAACATCACATGTTTAAGAATTTAAACATAGGACCACGGAAAAACCACAAACTTCAATTATTGTTACCACAACATACCTTATCAACCTTGATACCAGGGACAATGTTCTCATCACGCAAGCAGTCAACAAACTTCTTTCCATCAGTTGTTGACTGGTAAAGTGTTTCCTCAAAAAGAATGGCACCAGAAATATATTCACCAAGGCCAGGAGTGGTCAGCAAAAGCTGCCTATATGCTTGTCTATTAGCCTCGTTGTTGTCCATGCCTATAGATGCCAACCTCTTTCCGCAAGTTGCATTGGATTCATCAATGGCAAGAATTCCGCGACCAGGTGATGCAATCGATTTCTACACCAACAAAATGATCAGGCATGGAAATCAGGTGCAACAGACGAATAATACAACTGGATCATTCCAATTAATTCTTCATTTCCATTGAAAGTGATTAAACTATGTGATACAAGAGAAACCGAATCAGTGAAACACTTTCCACATGGTCAACCACTAAAAGACATAAAGGTGAAAGCACAATCAGTTTTAGTGCCTTGCTCATGAAAATAACAGGATAGAAAAGATCAAAATTTTATTCACAAAAAAATTGAGCCTTGAATTGACAAGCAACGGGCCGAGATTGAGTTGAGTCGTCAAATCAGTACATATCAAAACAGACAGCGATCTAAGTCAAAAAAACAGGAAAGAAATTTTAAGAGAACTAACGGCGGTTTTGACGAGCTCTTCAGTGTAAGCACCGGCACGGATTGGTAGGGAGACTCGCTGAGTGGACGAGGGACGAGGTCGCTGACCGAAGGACTGCTGTCCGATCCACGTAGACGACGCTGCGTTAAGCTTAGCAAAGCTCGCAGAAGCCATGACTCAAGAGGAATACTAGTTAGATCGAGAGAGGAGGTAGTTGTTTGGGTTTTTGATGTCTACGAGAAAGCAGCAGCCTCTGTCTACCTGGTTTTTGTATGTGGTCCAATGTTGGGTTAGGTGGGATTATAACGAGGGAGTGAAAGTTAAGGCTTTGTACCTCTTGTAGAGTCCGTAGAAAGTGATTACGATGTTAAGGCTTTGTTTCTCTCGTAGAGTCCATGGTATGGCTTGAAAGGTTGAATAGGACAATAAACATGCGGCTATACCAAACAATCCTTTTATCAGATGACAGGCAACCTAGACATGCCGCTGACCTTTTGTAGTGCGAGTTGTGTCGATTTACTGGAAAAAAAAGTGTAAATTTGAATTTAATATTTTAATCAAAATATCTAAACTAAATTTAATATTTATAAAATTTTAAATTAAAATTTAAATAAATATATTTGAACGAAAATAAAATTTTACGTATTATATATTATATTCAATGTTGAAATAATATTTTATTAAATTTGTGGATCTTATTATATTACTTAGACTCAGTAAGATTTATATATTAGAACTTAAATTAAATTAAGTTTAATTTTTTAATTTTAATTTTTATTGTAAAAATCTCCCTTGTACTTAGAGAAATATTGAGAAAACCACTAATCTTTAGAATTATTGAAAATTCCTTGTAGTTTAAATTTTATAAAGAATCCTCTTGATATTGACTACTTTTGAAAACAAAAGAAAATTTCTGCGTGGTAAAATCAGTCCATGTGGACCAACAAAATTTTAGCGACTTGGATCTAACCTAAAAACCCCTATCCGACTTGACCCTAACTTCAAAATCACATAATTGTCTTATTAGTCGTTAATGGCACCCAAGAGAAGGAGGAAGATAAATTGAGTGTATAAAATTAAATAATTTTTAACCAATAAACTCAATTTAAAAACTATGAATAAATAGATTTGCTTAACATAAACTAATCAAACAATTGAATAATAATTTAAAGAGGATAGGTGTTAGACTCTTATATCCTAATTACCAAATCGTGCGAGCATTAGGGAGCTTGATCAATGTTCAACACTCGTGAGGACAGAACAAGGCAAAGCCTTGCGAGTAGGTAAGGAAAACAAACATTGTCAAGTGTTGGCAAATGTTGATGAACATTGACATAAATATTCGATGAGATGCAAGATTCGAATGTGAGCCCAAAAGTTAGCTTGAGCTGGACCTCAACCTAAGGTCCATTAGATCACATATATGAGAGAGACATGTGAGAGCTCTATGGGCGTAATGTCTATTCAAATAGACAGACTATGACTAATGAACTTAACATGGGTAAGCAATGAATTAGACTAGTGTGCTATGAAAGGCTTTAGGCTTGAATGACTTATTATGGATAAACATTAATGGGAGATCTTGGATGATGTAACAAATAAGATCACAGTAGATATAAATTAACTTTAAAAGATAAAGATCATGTGTGAGGATCATCTGAAGATAACAAAGTTCTTCATGGATATGGATGTATCATTCCTAATTAAATATAATCTCATATCTTGTGAGCTGTGATGTAGCTAAATCCTATAAGATAAAGTCCTATTTGGATGAGGATATCATCCTAATAGATAATGTGAAGTAATTCAATTAGGATAAGATGTGATCTTATTAGTTTAGTTCAATTAGGATTCTGAATTGTAAATCCAGAGGTGCCTATAAATAGCTTATTTGAACATTGTTCTTGGGGAGAGGAGAGATAGAGGGGAAGAGAATATATTGAGAGAGAGTATTCTTTTGTATACTTTTAGGAAAGTAATAAAAGTTGGTTTTTACGATAACTTGTGTGTGTTTATTATTGCCTATGATATTTAATACTTCTTAGTATTCTTACTCGAGTGTGAGAGCTAAACACTTCGAGGGTCGTGAGGTGTTCAAGAACAAGATTTTATTGGTCAAGATCACGAGGGAAGGCTGAGTTTAGTTTAAATAGACCTAAGTGAGGTTGTCGTGCAAAGGAGTAGGCGTAACTTTGGTATAAGTTTAGTATCTAAGAGAACCTTTGTAACAACTTGTATTAGAGCTATAATATTAATATGGAGGGAGGCAACAATTTGATAGAGGGTGTCAATAGAGTGGAGGCACCCATAGGACCAATTCCTTAAAGGAAGGAAGAGGTCATATCTTATACTATTCGACTCCAAATTTTGGAGGCACCAATCTAATAGTTGCAACACCAACTAGTGGACTTGATGAAGGCACAAGAGGATTCTAGATTTGGTACTGCTGTCGCTGTAACCAAATTTAAAAAGAAACTAACTTCCTGTAATACATATTAATGTAGCAGCAGAAGTTGGGATCGTTCCCACGAGTAATTTTTAACGGCAAAGGTTATACGAGTTTAAAACTAAAACAAATGGGGGGGGGGGGGTTTGGTTCACGTAATTTAAGAAATTAAAAATAACAAAAACAAAAACAAAATGAAAATATTTAGATCTGAAAATTCAGTAAACAAACCTTAGTTTCGAGTCACCGATGTTATCACACTAATATGGATCCTTGATATAAAATTCAGTTTATCAATAAACATTCAATGGGAGATGTTTTCTCTCAAGTGTAAATGAATAGAAACATATATTTTAAGCATTTTTATTAATCAATACATTAGATATGATCATAAGTTCAATTGAGTAATAGCTTTAAGAACTAAGAAACTAATGAACAAGATAACATATATGCGACATGCATTTAATCAAGATGAGTTTCTTCTTAGAATTTCCAACTCTAATGTAAAGATGGTAATCCTAATTGCCACTTGTAATTAGTAAAACTGAACGTCATATTTTACTAATCTGGCTATTAAACGAATCAATTCTTAGTTGCACATCCTAGAAATCAACCAATTCAATCATAAAGGCAATTCGAAAGGCACTCAATATTCATTAATAAAACAAACTTCATTGGAACATCTCACACATAATAGATGATAACATGGTTTTCTTCAACTAAGAAAAGAGATTTAGCTACTCATAACAAAATTGAAAATCAATAAACAAATAGCCAATTGTAAAGTCTCCATCCCTGGTCTTTCTTAGAAAATTTGAAAATACCTAGAGAAATACTATAGAAATTAAAAGACCTAACTATGGTTGACCAAAATAAGAAGAAGAATTGCAGAAAAATTTTGCATTAAAATGTAAAACTATCCCTAAAGTGGCCGATGTGAAGAGTAGCAATTTCCCTCCTTTTATGCGTTTCGATCCTTCCTTTCTCTCTTTTTTTTCCATGATCTTTTGCAAATAATTTTCCCCCAGATTCAGGTGGAAAATCCCCATCAATAAGGATGCAACCCGATTCTCAAGATCATGAAAATCTCAAATGAATCAGATCTATATTTGAAAACAGGTTCTACAGATAGTCTTTGTCCTTGCACGTGCCCACGCTTAGTCACTGAATTTCCTATCAATCTGGAATTTCAAATTATCTTTGCTGCCTTTGCATCGTTTTGATTCAATTCCATCTCTTAAGTGTTGAAAATCATCTGAGAACAATTAAGAAGTAAGTCCATCAATTTTGAATAATAATTTTAATACATTAAAGAGATTTATATACAAAATAAGCATAAAATAATAACTTAACAAGATTAGAGATCACAATCCTAAGGAATGCCATTGTAATGCAGGATGTTGGGCATGCCAAAAGTACTTTGGTGAAGGTATGAGAGCCCCAAGTTTTCCATAGCAGACGGAGTGTCATGGAGCTCAAAAATTTCTTGTGGGATATGAATTAATACTTTGTAGCGACAACTACATCGCTTACCTTAGGAGGTTGCACATCCTCCATATTTTCTCGAACTATAAGCTCTTCCTCTCCTAACTCCGTTTGCTCTTCCTTTTTTGCTTATGGGTTGTCCAAATGATCTCCACTCTTTGAAGGAATGCACAACTCCTCCGCATCACTCTCCTGTTGGCTAAGAACTCTTGTAGACACTTGGGCTTCTAGTCTCTCCGCTAAGTGGCTTAATTGATCTTCCAAGGTCTTTAAGCTGCTCCTCGTTTCCTGATGGAATTGAAGAGTGCTGATTGCCAAACTCATTACAATCTTCTCCAAAGACATCTTATTAGTTGTGGTAGCATTGGTGGAGGTGGAGGTGGAGGCTCTGGTTGGAAGTAGAGTTGCTCCTGATACTAGCTCAGTGGATAAGTGAATCTGTACTGTGTATCTTGCAAAACATAGCATGTAAAAAAAACTAAAAAAATGAGTAAACTTCACATACCTTAGTTTGTTGGTCTTCCCTCGTTACTTGCACGATTAAGGGTATGAAATCCGCCAGTTGATGCTCAAACCTGGAAGTAGCAACAGATGGAAATTTATCATCATAATAAGGATAATATGAAAAATATTTAGATATGGAAATTCAATAAACAAACCTTAGTTTTGGGTCACCGATGTTATCACACTAATATGGATCTTTGATATAAAATTTAGTTCATCAATAAATATTCATTGGGTGATGTTTTCTCTTAAGTGTAAATGAATAGAAAATTGTATTATAAGCATTCTTATTAATTAGCAACTTAGATACAATCGTAAGTCCAATTGAGTAATAGCTTTAAGTACTAAGAAACCAATGAATAAGATAACACATGTATGATATGTATTTAATCAAGATGAGTTTCGTCTTAGAATTTTCAACTCTAACGTAAAGATGGTAATCCTAATTGCCACTTGTGATTAGCAAAACTGAACGTCATATTTTACTAATCTGGCTATTAAATGAATCAATTCCTAACTGCGCATCCTAGAAATCAACCAATTCAATCATAAAAGCAATTTGGAAGGCACTTAATATTTATTAACAAAGCAAACTTTATTGAAACATCTCACATATAATAGATGATAACATGGTTTCCCTCAACCAAGAAAAGGGATTTAGCTACTCATAACAAAAGTGAAAATCAGTAAAGAAATAGCCAATTGTAAAGTCTCCATCCCTGGTTTTTTTAGAAAATTAAAAAATCCCTAGAGAAATATTGCAAAAATTGAAAGACCTAACTATGGTTAACCAAAAACAAGAAGAAAAACTGCAGAAAAATTATGCAGAAGAATGTAAAACTATCCCTAAAGTGGCTAAAGTGAACAGTAGCAATTCCCCTCCTTTTATGCGTTTCAATCCTTCCTCTCTCTCTTTTTTTCCATGATCTTTTGAAGATAATCTTCCCCTAGATTCAGGTGGCAAATCTCCATTAATAAGGACACAATCTGATTCTCAAGATCATGAAAATCTCAAGTGAATCAGATCTACATTTGAAAACAAATTCTGTAGATAGTCTGCACGTGCCCACGCTTAGTCACTAAATTTCTTGTCAATATGGAATTTCGAATTATCTTTGCTTCTTTTGTATCTTTTTAATTCAATTTCATCTATTAAGTGTTGAAAATAATATTAGAACAATTAAGAAGTAAATCCATCAATTTTGAATAATAATTTCAACACATTAAAGAGATTTATTGTAACACCCCACTCCCGAGTGACCCGAACCCGATATCGTTGGTGATATTCGAGTCCGTGCCCCGCGAGGGTGGCGTACTACATCAGTCGATTAAAACTCAGTATACATTTATTACAGTCATCCAAGAATAATTTACAATCAGTCAATGAGTAAAACATTAAAACCACAATGGGCTCAGTAGAAATACAAAACATTGTTATACGAAGGATTATGAACACAATTTGATAAGACACTAATGCAGACACGGACTGATCCCGACCTCTATCCTTTACTTGCCTACAGTAGACATACTCCCGTGTCAACCGGGGTATTCTTCAGGACCTGAAAAATAGATGCAAATTTTGGGTGAGTTTTGCGAACTCAGTGAGAAACCATCATCGATGGTTCACCCAATTCATGCATATACACAGTATAACACAGATACACACAGTTATTTCACCAAAACACATTCAGAAGTACCACATGATTACTAGATCAGTCAAAGGAACCAACTCAAATGCACATGAAATGCGTATGTGACACTTTTCCAATTTATTACGTTGTTGTGACCGAGCGCCTAAAATCGTCCCATTAAGGCGCATTAAACGGTGAGCCTTAGGCTCTGAATCACTTTGGGCTCAAGGCCCAATCACGTTGAGCATTAAGCTCTCGTTGGCTGCTCTGGTCACAATTGCCAATTACTGATCATGCAATTATGCATGAAATGCATATGTCCAAATAAAACAAAACCAACATCATAACTGATCCCAATTTAACATATTCACGCAAGTCACTCACAAGTAACCACATGAAAATCACATATAGCACTTCTATGTCAGAATCTCCCAATCCATCGGACCTCCGGTCCGCAATCCAAGCATAAACAAACACAATCGTCCCACCATTATTCTCCACAGAGTTATAGATGCAGAATTATAAACACTTATCAATCGAGGAACCATCTAGGTTACTCACCTAATAACTTCCGAGCTAATGTCGGGAAGTCTCTGCAACGTCCGTGGGATGACGTTCCAACTGTGCCTCTATAACAATTAAAATAAGGACACGTTACCAACTGGATAGTTAGAAATATCAACCAATGTACATGAGATAATTAAAACGTGTATAATGCATGTTCATGACATTCCCGGCCCAAATCTAAAATTTTTCCATAATAAAAATTCCATCTAAAATTAGAAAGCTATAGCCACTGACAACACCCAATTTGGACCTCAATCGGTCTAAAAATAAATAAAACAGTGATCACAGAATAATTACCCGGGGCTACGTCAATTTCCCGTCTAAAAATTCCCAATTTCTCACAAAATGAAATTCAATATGTCACAAATCCGATGCCTCAAGAATCAGGTCAATCGGACGTCGGACGGAAAAGAAATTGACAAAAGAAACCAAAATTCAAATTAAACAATTAATATCTATATATATATAACCCTTATTCCCTTCTTTATTTTCCTGATTTCAAGCCAACTTTCAACACCAATAACTCATTGCACACAATTCAGAAAATTACCATCTATATCTCATTGGAAAGATCATGAAACCCTCTACAATTCTCAAGAAGATCATAAAAATCAATTTCACCCCTAAGGGTGTCAAAAATCTTATCAAACCTACTGCCTACTCAAAACCTATCAACACAGGGCAGTACATTGCAAATTCAATAACTCTCTGATTCTTCAGTCAACAATTACACAATAATTAAGGCAGTAAGATCACAATGTTATCCACAACTTTCATGAACAACCCAAAATCAAATTCACTTGCTAACAAGGTCAAACAATTCCACAAAGAATCTGCTTACTGAAATCAACCAATCTGGACAGTAATTTTCCAACCAGTAATTCTCTTAGCAAAAAAGTCACAAAATTCACTACCTTATATCCCTGAAAAGATAAGATCTCAAAATTCAATTTTCATGAAGAACTCAAACTCCAATTCGATTTCTAACAATTTCAAAACTGTTATGGAAGCTACTGTCATGATCAGCCATTCACAACCTAGTTTAGGTTCAGTTTTTGTAAAATCATAACTCCCAAATATGACCTTCAAAAATTACATGCCATATATCATTTTCAAGATAATTTCTTCCTCTACAACTTTTCAGAAGATTACTCACACTAATTCAGTCCACATAAATTGTTAAAATTGCTTCCAAACAGCAAGCTCACAAAATCAACACTTTGACTAGGTTTCTCCAAAAAGCATAAAACCAATCAATAGAAATCAGTTCATATATCCCAATATACAACTTGAAAATAAGCAAGATCAGTGGAAATGGAAAGCTAATAATGTAGGCTTCAACTCTCATGAAGACCATTTTCCCTAATTCCATCTCAATTAATTTAGAAAAATCAACAAAGTATTCAGGTCATATATGCAGGTACTGTTCACAGACCCTACAAACAGAAACTTTCCATGCAAAGATTCACCCTTCTAACATTACAATTTAACATCACCTATTTCACACAAAGTTGAAGCCAACATCCCAAAGTTTCATTGGGCACAAACCTATGATCACCTACACAATTAGTTATGATCAATCGATTAAAACCCTAAATTTCCAGATTTGGTCGAATCTTAGTTTCTATCATTTCCAATGCCTTTAACACATCATTAAGCGTCTAAATGAACACAAACCAGTTCTTATAACATTAATGCATTCACTAGGACTAATAATCAAAATTTTGCAGCACTCAATTCTTTATTTCTAGGTGAAATCAATCATCCATTTGCATTCAAAATCAAGTTAAAAACACTCATTCATACTCCTTCATCAATTCATAACTCACCCTAACCTAACACCCATTAATTCAAGCCATATTAGTCATCAATCTAAGGCATCAATAATCATAATAAATGTACCAAACCTACCATTAATTACTCCTAACTACCATGGCATTCAATTTCTAAATCAAATCATAAAGAAAGCTTAACAACAAAACTTACCTATTAGCTTTTCCAACCTTGAACCCCTTTCACTTCTTTACTTCCTACCTTCACTAATCACTTCTTCTACCACCATACATGTATATTTCATCATCATGAGAAGACTATAGCTTAGTGGCAAGTAAGAGAACTCTTGAGTGTTTGGAGGAAGATGAAAAAAAGAAGAAGAAAATCGATGGATATGGAGGCTATGAGTAGTTTTCGGATGAGAAGAGCTTTTAAGCAATTAAGGAGCTCTTTCATTCTTTTTATAGGCAACATCACCAAATTGAAAAGGTAAGGAAGCATTAAATCCCTTCGGACACTTGGCAATTGATGGAGAAATGAAGAAAAGTCAAAAGATTTCAAATATTATACTTTAATCAATAAATATCCAACTTATACACCCACAATTTCGGTTACTACATGGTTTAAGGTCTACTTTAGGGTCCCACCAAAATATGCAAGAGTTTTAAGATCAAATAACAGTAGAAATTCAACCGGTTCGCCACTTGACGATTTTTTTTTTTGGTCCGGGAATTTTCTCTGGAAAATTTCAGAAAAATTCCTATAATTCCAGTAAAATAGAAAACAATTTATGGCGCACTCAGAATAATTTTTCAAACCCATTAACCACGTTAATCCTAATAAAATTGTCTTAGGCACGCAAACCGAGAATGTCATGTATGCATGTACAGTAATTTCATGTGCACAAATGATACTGTGTATCAATCCTATTATGCATGAACAGTCCTAAGTCATTCCGATCCATCTCATCCTATGCCAAATTTACTATTTTACCCTTCCAGTAGGGGGTGGGATGTTACATTTATATACAAAATAAGCATAAAATAACAACTTAACAAGATTAGATATCATGATCCTAAGGAATGCCATTGCAATGCAAGATGTTGGGCATGTCAAAAGTACTTTTATAGCATCTCACTCCCGCAAGACACGTGCCCGACATCTTGGGTGATATTCAAGTTCGTGCCCTGCGAGAATGACATGCTAGAGCACTTAATCATTCAAAAATAGGTATAATTTTTTTTGAAACCACAAACATAATATGTAGAGATAATACCCAATTCGGGCTCACTGTCATTTATAAAGATTTTCAATCAACACAATACAATCAATAGAATTTCAATAGTCAATTGGGGTGTTGGACCCTGCTGCCGGAGCCCAACGTCTGACATGAGAGCGTGGCAGGAAAACGTGAGATTTATACATTTAAAAGAAAAAGAAAAGCCCGTGGAAGGTTAATGGGCCTGCTGGAAAACAAACTTGAAACTTGCTTTCATTGAAGTGAAAACCAACACATGCATAATTCATTAATCAAAAGATGAGTTTTCAACCCATCGAAAGTTCAACGGACCCATCGTGAAACTTTCATGCTCTTAAAACAATCATAATCATAATTCATGCTCCAAAAGATGAGTTTCATAAAGCTTTTAGAATATCACAACCTAAATACAATCCATGAGTTCAAGAGCCAAAAAAAATACAAAACACTCTTGAACCCATAATACTTGAAATGTAATCAAAGTCTTGCCATTCAACAATATAACATTGAAAATAAACAAAGAGAATGAGTCTCAGCTGCACTCGTGATTCACTCGATCTCCGGCTCACACCGAATGGGGAGATTAGAGGGGGTGAGCTATAAAGCTCGTGGGAACATATCTATAATATAGTAATAAGCAAAAGTATTCAAAATATCTCATTGCCGTGATACTTATTGAAATCATATCAATTGAACGTGCATGTATCGTTTCTTGAAAATGCTTGATTCTTGAATAAATCATGATGCATGTCACATAATAACACATAACACATAACATGATGGTTTGGGTGTCCCGGTTCGGACGCACTACACATGCCATCGAAATGTTGATGTGTAGACGTAGTTTCGTGAGGGGAATCCTTGGGGAAACCCAAAGGCCACAATCGGGTAGGCGGGAGAAGCCTTTTCATGAGTCAATGTGCACTTGACTATCGTGAGGGACACCACAAACCCACATAAGCATGTTCTTATAAACTTGTTGCCAAAATGGCACTTGCTTGTAATCTTGCTTGTCATGTATTTCAGAAACTTGATTTCATGCACTTGTATTCGTAAAGGAGAACACTCCTTTTGAAAATCTTGATAATAATTATGAATGCAAATCACAATGCGGAATATAATCATTCATGATAGTATGCAATGCGATCGTGGATGATGTAATGTATATGTATGAGATCTTGCTTGATTTGAACTAAACAATGAGTACTTAATTACTTTATTATAAACATGAACCCACCTGATTTCCTTACTTGTTCTTGCTTAGAATGAGTTTCCTCTGAGCCTCTTGATCCTCTTGCCTCTCTTGATCTCCTAAAATAAGAACCAAAATCTTATTCAAAAGCTCATGCTGAAACCATAATGTCATTCCTAACTTCCGTCTCAAATTTCATATTCTTAGGAATTGATTCATCAATTCATCTCTTCACAACACTTGTAGATCTATTTCTCTAGTTCACTACGCCTCTAAAATCACCCCAAAAGGACTTCTGTACCAAAAGATATGAACAAAACACTAAAAATCAACTTGCTGGAAAAATTGGCCCTCGTCGCGACGAGTCAGCGCCATGACGAGAGCCATGACGACGAGTGGCTGGTACGTCGTGGAGTCGCGCCCTTAAAACGCATGCGCGTCGCGCGAAGTTATTCTAATTCGAACGCACGTCATGACGTGCGACTTCTGCGTCATGGCGCAGCATCTTGAAGCTCGTCATGACGCGAGGTAGCTTCGCCTCCGTAACCGTTTTGCCATTTTTCAAACCTTAAATCCTTCCATTTCTCAACTACAACACATCTAACTCATGAATCAAGTCATATTCGTCATTCTAACCTCATTCTAACTCACAATCATCAACATAAACACAAAATCCAAGCAAATCTACCAAAGTTCACCCCAAACCCTAAACCATCGATTTCTACTCAAACCAAACAATACTAAGCTTAGATTCAACCTAAACAAGAGTAGAAGAGTATAACTTACCTTAAGGATGCTTCAATCATCGGAAACGCCAAAACTTAGATTCCTCTTCTTCTCCTCTTCTTTCTCCTCTCCCTACGACCTTCTCTTCTTCTTTTCTCTTCTTTCTTTTTCCCTTTCTTTTCTTCTTTTCTTTTCTATCTTTAACTCCTTTAACCTACAAGAAAAGCAATGACTAAAATGCCCTTCAAGTTAAGCCTAAAACCTTTTACCCTTGGGTGGCTTGTCCATTTTGCCCTCAACCATTTCTACTCTTTCATAAACACTTATTCCACACTAAACTCAATTAAATCCAAAATTTCCATGAATATTCTCAATAAAATCAAACTATACCATAAATCATAAATCAAATTAATTCATACTTAATAACTTCAAGAAAACAAAATTTTGGGGCCCAACATTTCTCCCCCTCTTAAAAGAAATTTCGTCCTCGAAATTTACCTGAGTCATGGAAAAGACTTGGATACTTCTCTTTCATGGCGTCTAAGGGCTCCCACGTGGCTTCTTCCACTGAATGGTTCCTCTACAGAACCTTAACTAGCTGAACTGTCTTATTCCTGAGGACCTTTTCCTTGGTGTCCAAGATCTCTACTGGGACTTCCTCATAACTTAAGTCGTCTCTCAACCAATGTCTGAAACTCAATGACATGAGAAGGATCTCGATCTGACCTCCTCAAGATGGAAACATGAAAGACATCGTGGATCTGAGACAACTCTGGCGGTGACGCCAATCTGTAAGCTAAAGGCCCGATCCTCTCAAGAATCTCATACGGACCCACATATCTTGGACTTAACTTGCATTTCTTGCCAAACCGTTCCCTTCCAAGGAGACGTCTTGAGAAACACTTTCTCACCAACTTCATACTCCATCTCCCTCTGATGAGCATCAGTGTAACTCTTCATCCGGTCCTGGGCTGCCTTAAGTCGCTGCTTAACCAGATTGACCTTATCCACAGTCATCTGGATCAAGTCTGGTCCTACCAGCTTCCTTTCTCCTTCTTCATCCTAACATATAGGAGTTCTACACCTCCTTCCATATAAAGCCTCATATGGAGCCATCTGAATGCTCGAATGGTACGAGTTGTTATAAGCAAACTCGACCAATGGCAAATGCTCATCCCAAGCTCCCTTGAAATCCATAACACATGCTCTCAGCATTCCCTCTAGTGTCCGAATGGTCCTCTCAGATTGACCATCCGTCTGAGGGTGAAATGCCAGACTAAAATGCAGCTTAGTACCTAAAGCTTCCCGCAGCTTCCCAAAATCTCGATGTGAACCGAGGATCCTCACGATACTATAGAACTGAATCCTGCAATCTCACTACCTCCTCAATGTACTTCCGGCTAGCATATGCAAAGAATCACCGCTGATTGCGGAAATGGGTGACTTCACAACCGATCCACTATAACCCATATGGCATCATGCTTCCTACTAGTCTTAGGCAAACCCATCGAAAATCCATGGTTACTCTTTGCCACTTCCACTCGAGAATGACAATGGCCTTAACTTGCCTGAAGGCGCCTGGTGTTCAGCCTTGACTTGCTGACAAACAAGACACTTACTGACATACTCTGCTACATCCCTCTTTATGCCCTTCCACCAAAAATGCTCTCTCAAATCTCTGTACATCCTGGTGCTACCTAGGTGCATGGCAAAAGGCGCATTGTGTGCCTCATCTAAAATCTCATCCTTAATCTCCTTGCTATCTGGAACACAGAGTCTGTCCCCCATTGTCATGAGTCCATCATCTCTCACTACTATCTCAGAAACCTTACCATTCAGAATTTCCTCCCTAAGCTTGCTCAAACCTGCATCCTGAGCCTGCAACTCCCTAACTTTCTCCCTGAGTATAGGCCTCACTCTGAAAGTAGC
Organism: Erythroxylum novogranatense; assembly: GCA_029891385.1. Lineage (NCBI taxonomy): Eukaryota > Viridiplantae > Streptophyta > Magnoliopsida > Malpighiales > Erythroxylaceae > Erythroxylum > Erythroxylum novogranatense. Next base: position 31,072,022 of record CM057226.1, read on the forward strand.
TAAGAGGCAATCTGGTTCCTCCTGCTTCAAGCTTATCTTAAGCTTGGCCATCTCTTCCAATAAAGGAAGGTACATTTGCCCAACATGAGCAATAGAGGACTTCACGCTTAAAGCATCCGCCACTACGTCGCTTTGCCCGGGTGATACTCAATCAACAAATCATAGTCCTCGAGCAATTTCAATCCACCTTCTCTCGCTCAAATTCAACTCCTTCCGCTTAGCAAGTACTTGAGGCTCTTGTGATCCAGAAGATCCTTGTCGCACCCCATAAAGATAATGCCTCCAAATCTTCAAGGCAAATATCATCGCTGCTAACTCCAAGTCATGAGTCTGATAATTCAACTCATATCGCTTCAGCTTGCCTTGAAGCATAAGCTATCACCTTATCTCCTCAGATCAATACACAACCTAGACCCTTCCTCGAGGCATCATCAGACACTTTTGATAGCCCTCATCACCGAAGGCAAAATCAACACCGAGCACTTGTCAATCTGAGCTTGAGCTCTCAAAGCTCTTCTAGCACTCATCGGTCCAGATAAACTTTTGATTCTTCCTCAACAAATTGGTCATCGGAGCAGCTATCATGGAGAATCCTTCACAAACCTCATGTAGTAACTCGCAAGGCCCGTAAAACTTCTTACCTCATCCACATCTTGGGTGCATGCCAACTTACTACCGCTTCAACTTTTCTCGGATCAACATGTACACCATCCCGTGAAATCACATGTCCAAGGAATGTCACCTCATAAAGCCGTAACTCACACTTCGAACTTGCATAAAGCTCTCTCTCTAAGAGTCTGCAAAACAACTCGAGATGCTCCTCATGATCTTCTTCACTCTTAGAATACACCAAAATGTCATCTATGAACACTATGACAAACCGATCCGAAACTCCTTGAAAACCCTATTCATGAGATCCATGAAAGCGGTGAGCATTGGTCAAACCGAATGGCATGACCAAAACTCATAATGCCCATAACGGTCCTCGATCGTCGTCTTGCTAACATCGACTCCTTGATTCTCGAAATGATGATAGCCTTACCCGAGATCAATCTTGGAGAAAACCCTAGCTCCCTGCAGTTGGTCAAACAGATCATCTATCCGTGGCAACGGATACTTGTTCTTAACTGTTACCTTGTTGAGTCTCCGATAATCAATGCACATCCACCATGATCCGTCCTTCTTCTTAACAAATGTAACCGGTGCTCCCCAAGGAGACGAACTCTACCGACATAACCCTTCTCTAACAGTTCCTCCAACTGTTCCTTAAGCTCCCTCAACTCAGCTGGAGCCATCCTGTAAGGCGGGATAGAAATAGGCGCGGTTCTGGGAATCAAGTCAATGACAAACTCGATTTCCCTCACCGGCAGCAAACCTGGTAACTCATCTGGGAACACATCTGGAAACTCCCTCACAATCGGGAAATCCTCTAACTTCCCTTCATGCACATCGACATCTACAACATGTGTCAAGAAAGCTTCACATCCCTGGCCCATCATCCTTTCAGCTAACATAGCTGAAATCAGTCTTGACGATGATGTCTTCCTATCCCCTCTGAAGATCACCTTCTCACCATTGCCCAGATCAAACTCTACCTCTTTCTGACCACAATCCAACTTGGCCAGATATTTCTCCATGGTATCCATCCCCAAGATAACATCTAATCCTCTAAGGTCTAACGGTAGTAGGTCCACTACCAATCTAGCACCATCTATGAAAAGCTCACACTGCTCATACACCTGACTGATCACCACATTCCTCCCTAAAGGAGTACTAACAATCAAAGGCCTATCCAACGGCACAGAACTCACACCATGCAATGCTATGCTCATGAAACAAATGAATTCGAGGAACCGTAATCAATCAAAACAAAGATCGCTGAATTATATAATCGAGCCATACCCGTGACCACCTCAAAGTGCGGCCGCAGCTTCCTCCCCGTCATGGCAAACACTCTTCTTGCTACCGACCTCTTGGCCTTCCCTGGAGGAACAGTCTTCCTCGCAGTCCCAGTAATCGCCTACCTCAAGAATCGTCCGTTCCCACTGCTCTCGCACGCCTAGGAGCTCAAATCGTGATCCCTCCGTCTCGCATCAGGGCAATGCTTGGCTATATGCCCTTCTCTCGTGATTCAAACAAACGCCAAGTGATCTCGAGGCACTCTCCCCGGTGATGCTTCCCACACCGGGTCACATAAGGGATAGGTGAACTGCTCCTTCCTCGCTCACTGCACCTCCACATGAGAAGCTTGCTCGACATGCCTCACCGTTGCCTCTGGTAGCACCACCGCTACCCACTTCACTCGATCGTGAGAGCTCTTCGTGCTCCTCTCGTGCAATGGAGCACTAGCACCCGCTGGACCCCGAACTTTTGATGAAAATAGAAATATTAAAATGAATTTTAAATGAGAAGGAAATTGGTGAGAAAATTATGAATTTAAGGAAATTTGATGAAATTAAGAAATAATTTATGAGAAAAGAATTGTTTAATTTCGAGGACTTTGATATTTGAGTGAACTTATATGGATTATGAGAGGAAAGTGGATGAGTTGATTGAAATAACGTTAAATAGCAAGAATTAAAGAGAAAAGTGTGAAAATTTGAAGAATTTAGAAAGTTTGACTTTTGGAGAGAGAATGTTTGACTTTGAGAGTTGACTTTTGATGTAGGCAAATTTGATAAAATGATCTACATGAAACTTGTAGTTTATGTCAAGAGCTTTTCGTAGATATAAAGTTTGATATTTTTCGATATCGGGAGTGAGAGTTATGATCACCAAAGTTCGCTTGAAGTTTGACTTTGAGGAAAAAGTTGACTTTTAATTGAGGCAAAATCCGAGAAAATGATCAACGTGAAACTTGTAGCCTCTGTCGAGAGCTTTTCGTGGACATAAAGTTTGCTATTTTTCGACGCCGGGATTGAGAGATATGAATTTGGAAGATATGCTTTGTTTTGAAAATGTTATTAAGTATAGATTTGCATGAGGCTGCCGATTTTGAGGCCACTGTCGTATGGATTTAGTCGAATTGGAAAAAGTGGCTTTACTGAAAGTTGTAGCTTGTATGTCGATCTTCCGACGCCATAAAGTTTGTAATTTTTCGATATCGGGGCTAGGAGTTATGAGCGATGAAAAATTGGAAGTTGTTTAGGAAAACCGATTAGACAGAATCTTTGAGTGGAATTTGACTTCCTTGGAAGCCAATTGATTTTCTGTTCTTCAGGAAGTTGTAGAGCTTCCTTTTCCTTTCTATAGACACAAATTCGTCAAATTCGAGTTCGAATTAAGAGATATGATTTTGAAAATTCAGCTTATAAGTGGGTATTTAAGGTTTTGAAAATCTTGCTTGAACTCCTACCCTTTTGCAATCTTTTATTATAAATCTTTCGTCCGACATCCGATTGACTTGATTTTTGAAGCGTTGGATTCCTAAGACAATTACGCTCATTTTATGAAGAATTATGATTTTAGGAGATTAAATGGAAAGAGATTGATTGAACCAAAGTACGCGATGAGTTATAGGTTATAAGTTGGATAATTTTTGAACATGATTCAGTATTTTGCGATTTTCGGAGATGTACAACTCTGATTGAGGTGATTCTTGCGGGAAATAAAGTTAAGATACAGGGCTAAATCATATGAAGGGATCGAAATTTAATTTCATCCCTAAGATTGTCAAATTCTGGACTGAAGTTATGTTAAAGTTCAGTTTCGGATTTGTGCAGGTCAGTTAGTAATTCGGCCATAAATTCTTCGTTTTAGATCCGAATTGAGCGCCGTTAGTGGCGTTGGATTCGTAAGATCTAGAGGAACAATTTTCAAGAAGAAAGTTTGTCCAAATTATTTCGTTTAGATACTGGAAATCAGGACGCAAGTAGTCAGTTTTTCAAAAACCTGTGCAGGGGTATTTTGGAATTTCACTTAAAAGGAGGGGCATTATGGTCTTTTCCCCCCATTTTAATGAGCTGGCATGAAGCACAGCCTATAGTTGTCGTGATGAAGCATCTGGAATTGACGATTTTGCTGAAAATAAGAAAGAAAATGAAGTGAAAAGAAGAGAGGAGAGGAAGGTGTTGACCCATGGAGAAGAAGCAAGTTGGAGTTTTGCTTGAGATTCGAATAGGTTTCATGGCTTTGCAAGAGGAAAAAGGTTGAAGAAGAGGATAGCTTACCTTGGAGCTTGAAAAAAAAACGAAAATGGAGGAGAAAAAGGTTTTGTTAAATTGGAAGAGAGAGAGAAGCAAAAGTCAAATTGAAGCATTGGACAAGTTGCTTGCATGGAAATAAGGTGGGTAGTATATTTATTTATTGAATTATAAGCTAAATGTGACTTTTAAAAATTAAAGAAAGCAATTGTTGAAAAAAATGTTTGAAAAAATGTAAATAGTTGAAATTATGATTTCAAAGGATGAAAATGAGTTTAAGAAATACAATATTTATGAACTTCATGGGTTTCAAATTATTTGATTTATGATTTAAAGAAATTAGTGCATATTTTGTCATGAATGTGATTATTATGTGATTAATTTGATGCTATGAATTGCATTAGATGATTATGTGAATTTATGTGATTTTATGCTTGTGTCATTTATGACACAATTTGTTGTTATGAGATGAAAATATGAAAAAATCAAGAGTTTTTGAAAAGTGCCTTGAACAATCAATTCGCTTTCATTATGTGTTAAGTGGGTTTGGTAAGGTCCTTTTGTGAGTCATTGTCTCTACTACTGCTTAAGCCTTCGCCTTTATCTGCTGCAATAGGCAATAGAGATCCGATTACGGACTCTTTTCACGGCTACATGGACCGTTATCTGGAAAGTGTAGTGCGTCTGCTCACTACAGCACACGATTATCATGAATGTCAAGACGTCTATTAGGACCGAACCAAACCAATTTCGATGTGTTATGTGTTTTGATGTGTTTATAATGTGATGCATTCATATTTAAAGTTGTGCATGATTTGAAAAAGGTTTGAGATTTTGAGAAATAAGACAAGAATTTATAATCATGAAATTTCTAAGGTTTATGAAAGTTTTGAAAAGTTTGAAATGCGATTTCAGATAAATGCTTAAATAGGAAATTTTCTGAAAAGTTTGAAAAGTTTAAAAGAAAATATATTTTCGCTTATTATTCGGTTTATAAATATATTATCCACGAGCTTCCGAGCTCACCCCTTTCATCCCCAAATCTCCGTGTTTTTACGCAGGAGATCGATGGAAGATTAGTATGATCACAAATCCGACTTGTACATGTTCGTATTATGTTTAAAGTTTGATGTTTGTATTAGATTTTTATGGATAGTTAGGAAGCTAGTAAAGTGTATTTTAGTCCGATTGTATATGAATGGTTTTGCTTGTGGCCGTGAAATGTATAAGATTGTATTGTGTTCTAATGAGTTATAAGTATGATTATACTTTATGTATGAAATTGGATTTTGAATGTGTTGGGATTGATTGAGATGTTGAGTTGAGATGGTTATGGATTGAATTTATGAAGTGTTTAGAATTAAGATTGTGTTTCATTGGTGTTTGGATGCCGGACGGGAGGTCCGATGTTACTTTGTGTTATTGGATGGATTACGATATTAGAAGTGCGTTGCTTTGTTTTAAATTTTTTACGTCAAAATACAGTCAGTATATCGCCGAAATTTCAGGAAAATTTCGGTAAAATGAGTTTTAAGAAATGAGTTTGAGGATTTATATGAATGTATAAGAAATGATTAAGATGGATGAAGTGAAAGAATAGAAATGTAGGGATTGTTTATATGTTGAATGAGTTTGATTAAAGAGAAAAGGAAAGAATAAGGAAAAAAATTTATACCGATTTGAAATGTCATAAGGTTTCCAACGCGATTATGTTCGCTCGATCATTTTCTCTCCGGTTTTGGTTCTTGGATGTAGGATCCGCTTTGTTAAGTGTTTGTCTCCGCTTTGTATTTTTTCGATTCGATCCGCTTCGCTATCTTCGTTTGATCTGATTCGTCCGATTCAAAACTTTCTCGAGTATTTGTTTCATTCGATGATTCGATTTGTATTCGATTAGCGATTTCGCCGATTTTCCATTTTTCCGCCTCCGTCTTTCGGTTGGGATCCGATTCCCGGATCGGGTCCCAACATTTATGGTATCAGAGCCCAGTACTATGGTCTTAACTGGGCACATAAGATTGATGAGAGTGTATAAGGATAAAAATCGAATTTGTGAGAATGTCAAAGATCAAGATATGATCATACTGGGCTATAGGTTCGTAAGATTGAAATTATGAGAATGTATAAGTGATATGCATGAGGTTTTGAAAAGAGGTAAATTGATAAGATTAAATAAGTAAGAATTGAGAAGTGAAGTGAATGTCCTTGTTATGAATTATATGAAGAACCTAGTGGATGGTTTGATTAAGGTGATGAGTGATGTTTGATTTGAAGAAAGTGTTAATGGACATTGAGAGGAGAATTACTTGGTGAATTTAGAGGAATTGATTTCGAATATGCATATGTGAGATGCAACTTTGAATAATGAGATAAATTGATAGAGAATGTGTATAGCAATTCAAAGAATTAGTGAAATGATGATTATGGTCCATATTAAGAGTCATTACGACGTGACCATCGACTTGTTTAAAATGTTAAGGAAAAATGTTAAAGAATATGGAGTTGTAGAACTAGTGGGTTTGATATGATGTTGGATGGAGAAATTGATTTAAGAATTGAGAAATTATGAAGAGATTAAGAAAATATTATGAGAAGGAATTAGATAAGAAATATTATGTTTAAGCAGTGAATTTCGAGGACTAAATTCTTTAAGAGGGGAGAAATGTTGGACCCCGAACTTTTGATGAAAAATAGAAATATTAAATGAATTTTAAATGAGAAGGAAATTGGTGAGAAAATTATGAATTTAAGGAAATTTGATGAAATTAAGAAATAATTTATGAGAAAAGAATTGTTTAATTTGAGGACTTTGATATTTGAGTGAACTTATATGGATTATGAGAGGAAAGTGGATGAGTTGATTGAAATAACGTTAAATAGCAAGAATTAAAGAGAAAAGTGTGAAAATTTGAAGAATTTAGAAAGTTTGACTTTTGAGAGAGAATGTTTGACTTTGAGAGTTGACTTTGATGTAGGCAAATTTGATAAAATGATCTACATGAAACTTGTAGTTTATGTCAAGAGCTTTTCGTAGATATAAAGTTTGATATTTTCGATATCGGGAGGAGAGTTATGATCAGTCAAAGTTCGCTTGAAGTTTGACTTTGAGGAAAAAGTTGACTTTTAATTGAGGCAAAATCCGAGAAAATGATCAACGTGAAACTTGTAGCTCTGTCGAGAGCTTTTCGTGGACATAAAGTTTGCTATTTTCGATGTCGGGATTGAGAGATATGAATTTCGAAGATATGCTTTGTTTGAAAATGTTATTAAGTATAGATTTGCATGTCTGATTTTGAGGCCACTCGTCGATGGATTTAGTCGGAATTGGAAAAGTGGCTTTACTGAAAGTTGTAGCTTGTATGTCGATCTTCCGACGCCATAAAGTTTGTAATTTTCGATATCGGGCTAGGGGTTATGAGCGATGAAAATTGGAAGTTGTTTAGGAAAACCGACAAGCATGTAATCTTTGAGTGAATTTGACTTCCTTGGAAGCCAATTGATTTTTCTGTTCTTCAGGGAAGTTGTAGAGCTTCCTTTTCCTTTCTATAGACACCAATTGGCCAAATTCGAGTTCGAATTAAGAGATATGATTTTGAAAATTCAGTTATAAGTGGTATTTAAGGTTTTGAAAATCTTGCTCAACTCCACCTTTTTGCAATCTTTTATTATAAATCTTTCGCTCGACATCCGATTGACTTGATTTTGAAGCGTTGATTCCTAAGACAATTACGCTCATTTTATGAAGAATTATGATTTTAGGAGATTAAATGGAAAGAGATTGATTGAACCAAAGTAAGCGATGAGTTATAGGTTATAAGTTGGATAATTTTTGAACATGATTCAGTATTTTGCGATTTTCGGAGATGTACAACTCTGATTGAGGTGATTCTTGCGGAAAATAAAGTTAAGATATAGGGCTACAATCATATGAAGGGATCGAAATTTAATTTCATCCCTAAGATTGTCAAATTCTGGACTGAAGTTATGTTAAAGTTCAGTTTCGGATTTTGCAGGTCAGTTAGTAATTCGGCCATAAATTCTTCGTTTTAGATCCGAATTGAGCGCCGTTAGTGGCGTTGGATTCGTAAGATCTAGAGGAACAATTTTCAAGAAGAAAGTTTGTCCAAATTATTTCGTTTAGATACTGAAAATCAGGACGCAAGTAGTCAGTTTTCAAAAATCTGTGCAGGGTATTTTGGAATTTCACTTAAAAGGAGGGGCATTATGGTCTTTCCCCCATTTTAATGAGCTGGCATGAAGCACAGCCTATAGTTGTCGTATGAAGCATCTGAATTGACGATTTTGCTGAAAAATAAGAAAGAAAATGAAGTGAAAAGAAGAGAGGGAATCTTCGTTTGATCTTCAAAACTTTCTCGAGTATTTGTTTCATTCGATGATTCGATTTGTATTCTCGCAGCCCAAGATTATGGTCTTAATCGGGCACATAAGATTGATGAGAGTGTATAAGGATAAAATCGAATTTGTGAGAATGTCAAAGATCAGATTATGATCATACTGGGCTATAGGTTCGTAAGATTGAAATTATGAGAATGTATAAGTGATATGCATGAGGTTTTGAAAAGAGGTAAATTGATAAGATTAAATAAGTAAGAATTGAGAAGTGAAGTGAATGTCCTTGTTATGAATTATATGAAGAACCTCCCTTATATGGATTATGAGAGGAAAGTGGATGAGTTGATTGAAATAACGTTAAATAGCAAGAATTAAAGTTTTGAGAGAGAATGTTTGACTTTGAGAGTTGACTTTGATGTAGGCAAAATTTGATAAAATGATCTACATGAAACTTGTAGTTTATGTCAAGAGCTTTTCGTAGATATAAAGTTTGAACCCACTTCACTCTGTCGTGAGAGCTCTTCGTGCTCCTCTCGTGCAATGGAGCACTAGCACCCTTTCTGAAATTCTGCTCCCTGTTCTTCCTCTTCTTGTTCGCTTCATTTCTGAGATTCTCCAGCTTTTTAGCCTGAAGAGCAGCATCCACCAACTGCTGGTAGTCGCTGAAATTATGAATTAGGACTTTCTCCTTGATCCCTAAGTGAAGACCTCCCTCAAACTTATGGCACTTGTCTTCTTCATTGCCACCATGCTCGTTGCATAACGAGAAAGTCATGTGAACTTCACTCATACTTCGCCACACTCATATCCCTCTGCATGAGATTGAAATTCTCTAGCCTTCTCCCGCACATAGACCACGGATAGTACTTCTTTCTGAACACCTCTACAAAATCCTCCATGACAAAGACCAAGGAACCACCGACCGGTAAGGCACTGTCTCCCACCAATGCAAAGCATCACCGCAATGATCGATCGATAATCCAAATTTTATCCCCATCTCGAGCATCTCATCTCAACTAGACCTCTCGGTCCTCTTCAACCAAGCTTCACCTCTTCTCAATTTGTAGTCCCATCAAATCCACACACCCCCAAACTTGGAGCTTATCATACTGCCCACTCCTCGCTCACGGAGCTTGCATCGCATCTGCGATCCCCGCCCCATGGCATACGTAAAAGCCTCGAGCAAAGGCTTGAAAGAAATTGATCCATGGGAGTTCCCCGAGGCATAGGAGGAGGCGAGGAGGCACTTTTGCTGCAAGCTAGGTGCCTCAAAATCGAATGAGTGTGTCCCAAGATCCCGAGGAATATGGGATTCATCCGTACTCCGACGAGAATGAGATCGAGTCGTAGCTCCCCGAGTTCTCTTTCGAGGTGGCATGTTCACTCCTTGAATAGAAAACCATTGAGAACTTTAGTTCATGTAAGACACTTTTCAAAGTATGCAAAAACAGTTCCAATCGTGTAAAACAATTCAAGTAATTCCTTGAAAGCAATGTCATGCAGCCCTAGATCAAAAACCTAGGTGCTTTGATACCAAACATTGTTGGACCCCGCTGCCGGAGCCCAACGTCTGACATGAGAGCGTGGCGGGAAAACGTGAGATTTATACATGTAAAAGAAAAAGAAAAGCCCGCGGAAGGTTAATGGGCCTGCTGGAAAAAAAACTTGAAACTTGCTTTCATTGAAGTGAAAGCCAACACATGCATAATTCATTAATCAAAAGATGAGTTTTCAACCCATCGAAAGTTCAACGAACCCATCGTGAAACTTTCATGCTCTTAAAACAAACATAACCATAATTCATGCTCCAAAAGATGAGTTTCATAAAGCTTTTAGAATATCACAACCTAAATACAATCCATGAGTTCAAGAGCCAAAAAAAAATACAAAACACTCTTGAACCCATAATACTTGAAATGTAATCAAAGTCTTGCCATTCAACAATATAACATTGAAAATAAACAAAAGAAACTGGAGTGCTGCCGTACTCGTGATTCACTCGATCTCCTGCTCACACCGAATGGGGAGATTAGAGGGGGTGAGCTATAAAGCTCGTGGGAACATATCTATAATATAGTAATAAGCAAAAGTATTCAAAATATCTCATTGCCGTGATACTTATTGAAATCATATCAATTGAACGCATGTATCGCTTCTTGAAAATGCTTGATTCTTGAATAAATCATGATGCATGTCACATAATAACACATAACACATAACATGATGGTTTGGGTGTCCCGGTTCGTGACGTATCACACATGCCATCGAAATGTTGATGTGTAGACGTAGTTTCGTGAGGGAATCCTTGTGGAAACCCGATTACAATGCAAAAGCGGGAGAAGCCTTTTCATGAGTCAATGTGCACTTGACTATCGTGAGGGACACCACAAACCCACATAAGCATGTTCTTATAAACTTGTTGCCAAAATGGCACTTGCTTGTAATCTTGCTTGTCATGTATTTCGTAAAACTTGATTTCATGCACTTGTATTCGTAAAAGAAGAACACTCCTTTTTGAAAATCTTGATAATAATCATGAATGCAAATCACAATGCGGAATATAATCATTCATGATAGTATGCAATGCGATCGTGGATGATGTAATGTATATGCATGAGATCTTGCTTGATTTGAACTAAACAATGAGTACTTAATTACTTTATTATAAACATGAACCCACCTGATTTCCTTTCTTGTTCTTGCCTAGGAATGAGTTTCCTCTAGAGCCTCTTGATCCTCTTGCCTCTCTTGATCTCCTAAAATAAGAACCAAAATCTTATTCAAAAACTCATGCTGAAACCATAATGTCATTCCTAACTTCCGTCTCAAATTTCATATTCTTAGGAATTGATTCATCAATTCATCTCTTCACAACACTTGTAGATCTATTTCTCTAGTTCACTACGCCTCTAAAATCACCCCAAAAGGACTTCTGTACCAAAAGATATGAGCAAAACACTAAAAATCAACTTGCTGGAAAAATTGGCCCTCGCCATGACGAGAGAGCCAAGGCTTCCATGACGAGTGGTCGGCACGCCATGGGCGTGTGGCACGACTGCGTCATGCATGCGACCCTTAAAACGCATGCACGTCGCGCGAAGTTATTCTAAATTGAACGCACGTCGCGACGCATGGCCTTCTCAGACGTCACAAGGCAAGCGTCTTGAAGCTCGTCGAGACGCAAGAAGCGAGCTTCGTCTCCAGAACCAGTTTTCGCCATTTTTCAAACCTTAAATCCTTCCATTTCTCAACTACAACACATCTAACTCATGAATCAAGTCATATTCTGTCATTCTAACCTCATTCTAACTCACAATCATCAACATAAACACAAAATCCAAGCAAATCTACCAAAGTTCACCCCAAACCCTAAACCATCGATTTCTACTCAAACCAAACAATACTAAGCTTAGATTCAACCTAAACAAGAGTAGAAGAGTATAACTTACCTTAAGGATGCTTCGAATCTGTCGGAAACGTCAAAACTTAGATTCCTCTTCTTCTCCCTCTTCTTTCTCCTCTCCCTACGACCTTCTCTTCTTCTTCTTTTCTCTTCTTTCTATTTTCCCTTTCTTTTCTTCTTTTCTTTTCTATCTTTTAACTCCTTTAACCTACAAGAAAAAGCAATGACTAAAATGCCCTTCAAGTTAAGCCTAAAACCTCTTACCCTTGGGTGGCTTGTCTATTTTGCCCTCAACCATTTCTACTCTTTCATAAACACTTATTCCACACTAAACTCAATTAAATCCAAATTTTCCATGAATATTCTCAATAAAATCAAACTATACCATAAATCATAAATCAAATTAATTCATACTTAATAACTTCAAGAAAACAAAATTTTGGGGCCCAACAGGGGCCCATTAATTACAAAATACTTTAATCATAATATCTTTACAATCCATCATAAAAACCTTTGTATACACATTAGACAAAATTTTTGGAATAAAATATTTTACAAAAATCGCGGAATACAAATTTATACAAAAATAGAAAAACACTAATGCAGATGCGAACTGATTCCGTCTTCTATCTTTTCCTTGCATTCAGTAAGTATACTCCCGTTTGCCTAACGTGGTATTCTTCTGAGTCCTAAAAAATATTTGCAAATTTTGGGTAAGTTTTGCAAACTCAATGAGTGACCATCATCGATGGCTCACCTAATCACGTAACACATAATTCACTTCATTACACACTTCACATTCAATAGAATTTAATAACTCATATTACGCATATGCAGTGCATATAAGACTCACTTTTTATTTGTTACTTTGTTGTGACCGAGTGCTTAAATTGTCCCATATCTATTGGATATCGGGCTCATTAGTAATTGTCCCTTATCCGTTTGAGGGATACAAGGCTCATTTTACATAATGAGCTTTAGGCTCTTAATCACTGTCTAAGCTCGAGGCTCTTTTTGCACTTTGAGCTTTAATCTCTGATCAGTGGCTACTCAAGTCACAACTGCCATTATCTTCCATGCATTCATGAAGTGGAATGCGTCGATCACATTTGCATGATCCCATTTAGTCATATTCCTATATCCTCGGACCTTAGTCTGGCATTCAACATTAAGTTGAGAATCACATTTTCACTTACATGCAAATGCTCATTCAAAACACATTAATCATCAAATTATGTACACTTAGTTAATCTCATTCACATACAAGTAACACTTCAATATCCCAATCAATTCATCACATCATTGGACCTTCTGCCTGGAAACCAACACAATCAATCAATACAAAAATTTAAACAAAACAAACAATAAAATGAGGCCATCTAGATCTACTCACAGTATGCTCCAGATTAGCATTTGCTTCCAAATTTTGAAAACTCTTGAATGCGGACACTTAACCAGCACAACCCATTTACGCAAGACACACATTGCACACACATTGCACACTCATTAATAATGGCACACTTATAAGCATTTATTTATACACAACTGTGTATATGGACTATGTACAATGCATGCTCAATGACAATCCCAGGTACTTTACCAATTTCATATCTTAAGCTCATTTTCATTTCATAACTTAATCGCTCATCAATTCTTTGAATCACTACCTCAATCCTTTGTTACTTTGATATCCATAAATCATCCCTAAATCTTTCCAATATAAACCCGTAGGTGACTAGTGAGGAAGAAAAACAGAGTATTTATATAATCATTTATCCAAAATTTTATGTTCTCGTCACATACATATTTTAGTTGATCTTTCAACTTTAAAAAATTCATTTCTACAACCTCTTATAACTTTTTGATCATCAAATCAGAAAAATCAACATGTACGGCACACTCAAAATCTCCACAGTTATTTCCCAACAAATACGAATATCACTATTTCTTAACCATTTTACAGTGAACTCATGATGCATGCTTCAGTTCATACAAAGCTTACTTGTTTAAAAGCTCCAACATCTGCAACAATCACGTAACCCTAATCCCTTATGCAACCATGTATATCAACTTGAAAGTTGATAGACGGTTCAGTTTTTCTTGGGGTAGAAGAAAGAAATATCAAAGTGGAAGTGATGACAAACAAAGAAAAGAAAGATTTAACTTTGGTAAAAATTTGATGAAAAACTTTGTGTTGGAGGAACTCTAGAGAAAGAGGTTTCGAGAAAGATAAAGACAAGTACAGTAGCTTGTCTTTCGAGGGTAATAAAATCTTAACTTGAGTTAGGACACCTATCCATTTCTTATCCACTTATGCACTTCCCTTTATTAAGACTCACTTAAGTATGATTTATACTTAAGTTTATGACTTAATAAAACCACTGTAATTGTTGGACCCCATTTTCGGAATCCAACTCAAACCAAAACCATAACACTTACTAACCTGGTTTGATACTGCAGATGCCGGGCCACGTTTCCGAAACCCAACCTCGGTACAAAAATACCGTCTTACTGAAGTGTGATTTGCTGAAATCTCTTCTTACTCTGTTACTAAACACGATGAGCCCCGAACTCGGAGTCCGATCATTGAACCAGAACATTGATGTATACCACAGAAATCGTGAAGCTTACAATCTCATTTCATTTCGGTACATAAATACATGTGCATAACCAAAATTCACAATCCAAAAATCATATCATAACCATAACTCCCACAAGTAAACCAAATTCTCACTCAATTCGGTCCGTATACACAAATCGCATTTCCATCAAGTTATCGACCATACATAATTCATTTACATCAAAGAATAGAATTTACAAGTTCTCATGGCATACCAAGCCACAATACAATATCAATATCGAAGTCCAAATATAAAAAAATATACCTATTCCAAAATTTTCAATACCAATTTAACTTAGAATAATACAATAAGCACATCTTTACTTCCCTTCACCCGAGCTTCTTCTCATCACCTGTGGATGGGAATGAAGGGGCGGGGGGTGAGCTTATAGCTCGTGGGTAACAGGTTTATAGTGAAGAACAAGCAAAACCGTTGAAAAATTCATTTGTTATACAACAGTCATAATAAGTTCATAAAACGCTTTGCTCCCAAATTCTCAGTCAAATCCGAAATTCTGAGTTCAAACTCGTAGTTAAAAAGTGAAATTTTATAGTGAAAAATGTTATCACCTCAACACAACATGTTCATTCAATCTTCAATGCAAAATGCTCAATTTATGCACATACTTGACAATTCAACGATGCAATGCACAAACAAATGGTTCGAGAGTACCATAAAACGATCCGGATAAACCAAAGTTTATACCGTAAATAAAACGAGTCCGATTTCTCAAGGATCTCGTGGCCTCAAGTGGGCAGCCGGGAGAAGGCTATATGTCGACGTGCACGTGACTCCATCCGTTACTCTCTCACCCAAACAAAGCACATAACCATTCGTTTCATGCTCAAAGCATTTTATCAAAGCTTTCATACTTTTCATGCTCTATTCTTTCTTTTCCGAATATACAAAATGCCATGAATTGTTCCAAGGCATGACATAACATGTTCAATACATTTTCATCTTTATTTTGAAATTCATCAGAAAAGTTCATATGCTGAAACAGGTAGAAAGTTTACAAACCATTTAATAGAAACAAAACAATATTTATGAATTAATTGAAATCATTCTTGATTTGGGAGAAAACTTTAGTGGCTCATTACTAAATTATAAACATGAAACCCACCTGAAATCCTTGCTCGGATACATGCTTCAAAGATACCTCTCATCTTGATCCTCTTGCCTTCCTTGATTCTCTTTATCAAATGCAAAATTCCTATTCAAATAGGAATACAAATTAGGGACTCAAAAATCACCCATTCACTAAGATAAATTCTAAACAAACCTAAACTCTGCCAAAGTCCAAACATTCGGGTCACTTTTCCCATAAAATTCCTCATTGTCGTACGTGCCTAATGACTCCAAACATATTCAATTTGGTTAAAAAACCCGAAAGTTATACCCCAAACAAGTTGAGACTATCCTTATGCTGAAATAAGAATCTATACGCAACTTCTGACCAATCTTTAAGATTCTTATAGTCTGAATTTCAATTTCATTGCTTTATAAAACTTGTAGAACTTTGTCCCTATTTTATAACGAGTCAAAAATCACCTCATTTGGATATCTACAACCCAAGATATAACTAAAATAACCAAAATTCATCGCTGTTGGAAACAGGGGTTCATTGCTGACGAGGCCTTGCTCATGCATGAACGATCCACGTCTTATTGCGCAAGACGCATGGACGTTACGCGGCGTGCGCATAATCTCTTGCACGCTGCGGCGTGCACCCTGGATGCACGCGGTGTATCATCTCCTCGTACGCCGCGGCGTGCTCAAGAGCACGTCGCGAGGCGGATCGGGGAACCGACCCCGAACCCCAAATTTTCTAGCTTTTCTCACTTCAATCCTTCCCCAAACGCAAATGCAACACATCTAAACCTTAGATCAAGTCTCAAACTACATTTCTAACTCAATCAAAGCTCAAAATCAGTTACAAATCCAACAACCCAAGGAAATCTAACCATTTTTACCTTTAAACCCTAAAACCACCGATTCTACTACATGCAACCTATCTTTAGGTTTAATCCAACCGAAACAAGATTAAGACAAGCAAAACTTACCCAGAAATGTCCCGAACTTGTCAAAAACTGCAAAGATCGAAAATCCCTAATTCTCTTCCCTTCTCCTCTCTTCCACGGCTTCTTCTCTTCTCCTCTTCTCCTTCTTTTCCTTCTTTCTTCTCCCTCTTTCTTTTAATCCTACTTAATTGTCAAATGCCCATTTTGCCCCTTCCACTTAAGCCTTAGGCCTTATAACCTTAAGTGCCATGACCAAAATACCCTTATACATTCTTACCATTTTTAATACAACCAAACTATAAAATAAATTCTACCACCATTTACATAGCAAGTAGGTCCAAAATTTTATCCATCAAACCTCATAATTTATTTAAATCATGCTTAATTCAATACGAAAAATTCGGGGGACAACAACTCTCCCCCTCTTAAAAAGAATTTCGTCCTCAAAATTCTCTGACCGATAAAAAGTGCAAGATATTCCCGCAATGCCCGTTTAACGTCGTCACTCGAATACTTTCTTACAAATGACCGTGGACAACAGACTCACTCGGTCTTTCAATCCCTTATTCGACCATTCACTGAATTAACTAGTTCCTCATTATTCTTCAGAGCATTTACAATTTTCCTGCTTTCTGTGTCGATAAAACCAATAACATATCATATCAGTATTTCCTTAACATACTCACGTACATCACATTTAGAATCCAAGACATCTTTCACTTGATAATTCACATCACTTTAGTATCAGTACATTTTCCTCTTATGTCTATCTCACTGTATTCCATGTTCTTGGCACGGATCCGCCTAATTCATCCATCTTTCTTGAATTACTTAATCTCGCCTGTCCATAACGTCTCCAATTCTAGCCTCCAATGACCATTAGGCCTTACTCATCATAATACAAAAGCAATGAATCTTTTTATCGTCAAACTCCTCATACGAAATTATATTCGAATCACGGTAACAACGATCGTGATGCTTAACGTCAAATAGAACCGTACATTGGTCTCATATTCCCATGAACTCCACACTATAGACTTCAACCATATCTTCGACAGTTAAGACCGTCGACAAATGAAACTCTCCGTCACTTGACATATTTCTTCTAGGATGTATAGCTTAAATCACCACTTGTCCTTTTCTGAAAATCTCTTTGCTCAATCATCTTTACCGGTACGCATATTTTTTATCTCAACCACCCAGTATCATTTTTCCTACTCGAGCTCAAAATGCACATTCATTTTCGCTTTCTTGGAAGGGTTCACAATCTCTGAATCCTTACTTTGAGCTTTATTCATGCGAAACCGATCTTACATTCCAGTGACTAAGGGCACTTCATTTTGCCCGAATTCGACTCCATTCAGCACTCTTTATTGCACTAGATCTGATAACCTCTATCTCTGAATTCATACTTCACTGCCATTGAAGTCTCTATTCAATGCATCTGATTACAACACTAGCTTTACCATTTTTGAATACTCATTTGTACAACATAAACTTCCTGTAACTCTATCCATTGTCTCCATCTCTCATTCAATTTCTTCAACTCAATATGTACCTTAATTGCATGATCTGTATATCTTACACACAGTCCAAATATTTCTGTACATATAATGTCTCCAACTTTTCGGCAATCACTGCAGCTGCAAATCATGCGAACTTAATATACAAATTCCCAATTCAATCCGAACGTACCCCAATCAAATGCATATACAATCATATGCAAATTTATAACTTAATTCCCTACATAAATACATATCTATAACAAAGCTTATATGCCTTTTTGCCAAAGAATCTCACACATGACTTATACAAAATCTTATCATTCCTCTCTTTTACCAACTGACATTTACCACACAAATCCATAGACTACCATACAAAAATCGGACAGCATCACGGCTGTATTTTAAAACCCAAAACCTGTAATTAACTTTAAATACTTCTATACACCAGCTCAAACAAATCACAAAATTCCTCAGACCTCCCGCCGAAAAATCCAAACTCAATCCAAATCCAATTCGCATTTATTTTACTTCGTGGATCTTGT
The DNA here is from genome assembly GCA_029891385.1 of Erythroxylum novogranatense. Taxonomy (NCBI): domain Eukaryota; kingdom Viridiplantae; phylum Streptophyta; class Magnoliopsida; order Malpighiales; family Erythroxylaceae; genus Erythroxylum; species Erythroxylum novogranatense. Next base: position 31,090,609 of record CM057226.1, read on the forward strand.
CCTGCTCTCTCGTGCAACACCATTGCATACTACCGAATTCCCAATTCCAATTGATATATTTAATATCCTCAAAATTTTACTTACCTTCATGTCTCATATAATTTACTCATTTTCCTCAAGTAGTCAAATTATTTTTCCCCACTCTTCGAATTCACTTAACATATCATCAAACTTCGCTTGGATCACTTTACTCTTCATTCTATAGTATTGTCCAGGAACTCCATATGTCCACAACTGGTCCTAGTAATTCCCCAATTAACTGATTCCTCAATGAGGAAATCTTATCGCTTGTTATTTTACAGTTCCCAATTGTCTTCCCTTTCTTGACTGATTTTCTCCATTCTTTAGATTTCCTCATATTTCACATTGACGTAGTTTAATGTCCGCTCATTTATACCCTCTCCTCCATACACTTTAGTTATTTGCAATCTTAACTTCCTGTGCTTGTTACACCCTCATTGAATAAACTTGCATTTCCCAAACATATTTACCCAAAACATAACGTGAACCGCTATACTCCTCCTATTGGCAATTAGTGCCTCCTCAACGTTAGGAATCCACTCACATAGTTGGATCCTTTACATCAAATCAAAAATACATACATTCTCAATAGTATCTTCTACCTTCTTTACTTGAGTCTCCGCTAGGGATAGGACTCCAATACTCGCTTTCGAAGCATTACATACTCCCTTTTTATCTGTTCTTTCATTGATCAATCTTCATACAAAGCATCTGATCTGCTTAATCTAACTTAGTGAAGTTCTTCTGCAAAAGAGAATTTCTTGCTATTATCATATATACCATTCATACAAATCTTTATCAATCACTTGCTATCATCATCACATCATCAGTTACCTTTAATCCCTCGAGAAGACCATTTTCTCTCATCTTCATAAGATGATAATGTTCAAGTCACTCAAAACTCAAGGAGGAACAAACATACTTGCTATCGCATATGCTTGGCTGAGCATCGTCAAAGTCATGCCATTCTGTCCACAGTTTTACTCCTTAATCACCAATTCATATCTTACACCATTGATACCTTGACCACCATTGATCTTGACAACAGTTCGCCCTTATCGAACATACTAACACAACTTTTATGCTAGTTTTTCCAGAAGTCACTGTTTCTCATGTTATATCATTTCATCATGGGTCCATTACCATATTGAGTGCGTAGGGCTCACTCCCTTGCCCTACAGAAGCTTCATCATTTTCTGGGCTACCAATTCATCAGTACTCTCCTCTCTTGTCGGAGAGTCGGGTGCTGTGATCTTTCGTAACTCCTCGTGTCCTTTTACGAGGTGAAGTTCTTTATTCTTTTTCTTAATCTCATTCATGCATAAAATGGGAGCTTATACGCATTTGCATCTTATACGCATTTGCGATTTTCTCCATACTACATATCCTTTCATTCGTCTCATACAAGGTCATTTATGTCTACTTCATTTCCCTTTCTCTACGTCCTCACTTCTATCTCATTTTCCATTTATTCTTTATTTCATCTTCCATATGTATACCCTCAATCAATTCAAAATTATCGATGCATAATCACAATGACATTCTGACCTCAAATCTGCTAATTTATTCTTACTGCGGATCATCACTTTTGTCGTCGAGAACAACCACTTCGTCGTAAGATCATAGCAAAGTTATGTTTCCATTGCACTCTACTTGTACACTCTACTCTCATCATGTATACAAACAATCTATGGTAACACCTTCGTATCGTATCTATAACACTTTCGAACAGTACAATATTGCCATCATGTCAATCCTTCAATACAATTGCCTTGAATCGTTATCTGTTCCGTTTACCCATCCTCTATTTCTCCTTTCTAATTATCCACAACTTTCCTTTTTCTCAGATCAAGACAGATGGACCAATCATCATTTCAAATTCAACCTATTGATCTTCCATACATATATTTCTATTATTTATCTCATCTTTCCAACTTTTTCCCTCACACATAGAGATTCATCATTACTTTATCCCAATTCATCACAATATTCACAGCCCAATTTTCGTAACACATTACTACAATCAATCAAAATTCTTGTCAATCGAAGTCAAACAATCACCTTGACTCTTCAAATTCTAACACCTCAAACTCCTAACAATTACTTATGCGTGTAACCCATACACATGCGTCCATGCAAGATCATAATGCTGGGCTCTGATACCACAAATGTTGGACCCCGTTTCTGAAATCCAACTCAAACCAAAACCATAACACTTACTAACCTGGTTTGATACCGCAGATGCCGGGCCACGTTTCCGAAACCCAACCTCGGTACAAAAATACCGTCTTACTGAAGCGTGATTTGCTGAAATCTCTTCTTACTCTGCTACTAAACATGATTTGCCCCGAACTCGAAGTCCGATCATTGAACCAGAACATTGATGTATACTACAGAAATCGTGAAGCTTACAATCTCATTTCATTTCGGTACATAAATACATGTGCATAACCAAAATTCACAATCCAAAAATCATATCATAACCATAACTCCCTCAAGTAAACCAAATTCTCACTCAATCTGGTCCGTATACACAAATGCGTACTTCCACTGGTTATCAGCCATACATAATTCATTTACATCAAAGAATAGAATTTATAAGTTCTCATAGCATACCAAGCCACAATACAATATCAATATCGAAGTCCGAATATACAAAAATATACTGATTCCAAAATTTTCAATACCAATTTAACTTAGAATAATACAATAAGCACACATATAAATCGAAAACGTTTACTTCCTTTCACCCGAGCTTCTTCTCATCACCTGTGGATGGGAATGAAGGGGGGTGAGCTTATAGCTCGTGGGTAATAGGTTTATAGCGAAGAACAAGCAAAACTGTTGAAAAATTCATTTGTTATACAACAGTCATAATAAGTTCATAAAACGCTTTGCTCCCAAATTCTCAGTCAAATCCGAAATTCTGAGTTCAAAATCGTAGTTGAAAAGTGAAATTTCATAGTGGAAAATGTTATCACCTCAACACAACATGTTCATTCAATCTTCAATACAAAATGCTCAATTTATGCACATACTTGACAATTCAACGATGCAATGCACAAACAAATAGCTCGAGAGTACCGTAAAACGATCCGGATAAACCGAAGTTTATACCGTAAACAAAACAAGTCCGATTTCTCAAGGATCTCGTGACCTCAAGCGGGCAGCCGGGAGAAGGCTATACGTCAACATGCACGTGACTCCATCCGTTACTCTCTCACCGAAACAAAACACATAACCATTCGTTTCATGCTCAAAGCATTTTATCAAAGCTTTCATACTTTTCATGCTCTATTCTTTCTTTTCCGAATATACAAAATGCCATGAATTGTTCCAAGGCATGACATAACATGTTCAATGCATTTTCATCTTTATTTTGAAATTCATCATAAAAGTTCATATGCTGAAATAGGTAGAAAGTTTGCAAACCATTCAATAGAAACAAAACAATATTTATGAATTAATTGAAATTATTCTTGATTTGGGAGAAAACTTTAGTGGCTCATTACTAAATTATAAACATGAAACCCACCTGAAATCCTTGCTGGAATACATGCTTCAAAGATACCTCTCATCTTGATCCTCTTGCCTTCCTTGATTCTCTTTATCAAATGCAAAATTCCTATTCAAATAGGAATACAAATTAGGGACCCAAAAATCACCCATTCACTAAGATAAATTCTAAATAAACCCAAACTCTGCCAAAGTCCAAACATTCGGGTCACTTTTCCCATAAAATTCCTCATTGTCGTACGTGCCTAATGACTCCAAACATATTCAATTTGGTTTAAAAACCCAAAAGTTATACCCTAAACAAGTTGAGACTGTCCTTATGCTGAAACAAGAATCTATACCCAACTTCTGACCAATCTTTAAGATTCTTATAGTCTGAATTTCAATTTCATTGCTTTATAAAACTTGTAGAACTTTGTCTCTATTTTACAACGAGTCAAAAATCACCTCATTTGGATATCTACAACCCAAGATATAACCAAAATAACCAAAATTCATCGTTGCTGGAACAGGGGGTTCGCCGCGACGAGGGCCACGCTCGCAGCGGCGAACGATCCGCGTGCGTCACGGCGCGCACGCATGGACGTTTGCCACGACGTGCATCTTCATGTGCGCCGTGGCGTGCGCATAATCTCTTACACGCCGCGGCGTGCACCCTGGATGCACGCGGCGTATCATCTCCTCGCACGCCGTGGCGTGCTCAAGAGCACGTCACAACGTACGGATCGGGGAACTGACCCTGAACCCCAAATTTTCCAGCTTTTCTCACTTCAATCCTTCCCCAAACGCAAATGCAACACATCTAAACCTTAGATCAAGTCTCAAACTACATTTCTAACTCAATCAAACCTCAAAATCAGTCACAAATCCAACAACCCAAGGAAATCTAACCATTTTTACCTTTAAACCCTAAAACCACCGATTCTACTACATGCAACCTATCTTTAGGTTTAATCCAACCGAAACAAGATTAAGACAAGCAAAACTTACCCGAAAATGTCCCGAACTTGTCAAAAACCGCAAAGATCGAAAATCCCTAATTCTCTTCCCTTCTCCTTTCTTCCACTACTTCTTCTCTTCTCCTCTTCCCCTTTTTTTCCTTCTTTCTTCTCCCTCTTTCTTTTAATCCTACTTAATTGTCAAATGCCCATTTTGCCCCTTCCACTTAAGCCTTAGGCCTTATAACCTTAAGTGTCATGACCAAAATACCCTTATACATTCTTACCATTTTTAATACAACCAAACTATAAAATAAATTCTACCACCATTTACATAGCAAGTAGGTCCAAAATTTTATCCATCAAACCTCATAATTTATTTAAATCATGCTTAATTCAATACGAAAAATTCGGGGGCCAACAGTAATCATAAGTCATAATCCCTTAAATCATTTTCAGATTTTTCCATAAACACAACATTTTAGGTCAACTATACATGTTCTTTTTGACCCCGATATTGAGCTCATTTTGTAACACTTTCTTTTAGAAACATGTTCTCCTATGTCTTATGTTTCCATTGATACCAAAATCATCCAATTTGGTTCAGTGGTTTGAAAGATATGTTTTAAACAATTTCAAACTGCTCTTGTCCAAAATAGTATACTAAGCACAAGTTCCATCCAGAAATTGAACATCTTAGAGACTGAATCATAATTCAAATTCTTCATATTATATGTATCCCTAGGATCTAATTTACTCCAAAAAAAATTATCTCATTTGGAGTTCTATAGATCTAGATATAATCAAAACACTGAAGTATGTTCAGTGAATTAATCCTATCGATTATCATACCTCAGTACAGTGACATTTCCATCTTAAATGCACCAACCAAATCAATTCAGAAAGCGTTGATTTTTGGTGGAGATGTAACTGAATGTCTTATGGATCTATTGGTAAAAGAATTAAGTCATTTGGACATTAGATGACAAGGTTATGGCTGAAGGAAATCAAACAAGATTCTGTCCTCAACCATATTGAACCTATTTCAGGAAAAAGGCCTAACTTGCTCTAGGGATATCAGATCAAGATCATTCTTGAACGGTTAATAAGAGGACTTCAATATCTACATCTTTTATGAAGACTTTGAAGTGAGATTTTGTCATCTAAAGGATCAAAATTTGGACCAGACAATACATTTTGAACAGTTATTGGACCCCGAATCTTTTTGGTAAGCTAGGATTATTAAATAAGGATTTTTGAATGATTATTCATGAGTAAAGAAGTTAAGAATTCTTGAAATTGAAATGAAATGGAAGATATGGTTTAAATACGAGATGGATTAATGTGGAACTAATTGAAATGTTAATATGCTTAAGGTAAGGTGTTATGAAATTAGGTGGCATGATTTAATGGGATTCAATGATTGTATTTTTGTGGACTAAATTAGCATGTTAAGAAAATTTGATTAACATGTTGATTAGACTAAGACTATATGACATGGATTAAGTGTATTAAGGTATTATGCAGGTTATGAATGTATTAAGGGTTAAATGGGCCTTGGACTCAAGTTGGGCTTAAGTGGTGAAAAAAAAGAGGATTAAATGGAGTAATGAGTTAGGTGGCATGAATTAATACAATTAAATGTGTTAGTTGAATTTAAGAGTTTAGAGTTTAATTGGGCCTAAGAGAATGATGGGCCTAAATCAAATGAAAAGAAGAAGAAATGGTTTGGACTTAAGTGATTTAGTAGGATGAGAAGAAAGAAGGAAGAATAAATTGGGCTTTGGGTCCAAATGAAATGAATAAAGAAGAGAGGATATAAATGAAATGGGCTTAAGTTGTAGTAGGAAAATAAGAAGGAAGAAATTAAATGAAGTGGACTTGGGCCTTGGGCTTGAGTTAAATGAAGAAGGAAGTATAAAAGGAAGGAGATGAAATGAATTGAGGTAGGAAAAGAAAAGAAAATAAGTTGGGCTTAAATGAAGAAGTGGGCTTGAGTAGTATGAGTTAAATGAAGAAGGAAGGAAGAAGGAAAGAAGAGGGAAGTGGATGGGCTTTAGGGCTTATGGGCTTAAGTGAGTAGGAAGGAGTATAAAAGGAGGAGAGTTAAATGAATTGGTGTAGAAGAAGAGAGTTACTGAAATTTTAAGAGGAAGAGAAGGAGAGTTCGTGAATGGAGAAAGAAGGAGGAGAAAAAAGAGAGAAGCTAGGGCTCCAAGATTCAAGAGATTTAAGAAGATTTTGAAGAAAGTTCAAGAGATAAAAAGGTGTAGGAAGAGTCAAGCTACAATCTAAGCCAAGGAACCTCTTATTTGAGCAAGGATTTGAGGTAAGTGATGAGTATAAGTTAGAGCTTTTGTTTGGGTTATGGTTGAGAAAGCCTAGAAAATGAATGGGTATTATGATTCCAAGATCAATTTCATGATTTGTGTCCTTAGGGTTGTTTCATATTTTGGATGACTTTTGATTTGGGGATTGTGTTGATTTTGAGGAAAATGGTGAGAGGCAAGAGGAATGGAAAGCAAGGGAAGGTCATTAGAGCAAGGTTTTCAAGCAAGGAATCATAAGGTAGGTTTTATGTTTATAGTTAAATGATGGGCCACTAATATATTTTTTCAAAAAAATTACGAATCTAAAAATGCTTTCAAATTCATTGTTTTTAAATGCCTTGAGAAATTGCCATCATTGATGTATAATGGTATGAATGATTTGAAAATATTATGTGAATTGGATGATTGATGATTTGATATGTGAATATGGTTGTTATGTGATTTTGCTTGAGGAATGATGATGCATTGCATATGAAATGCTTTATGATCATGAAATGATTTATGAAAATTTGCATGATTCATGCAAAACAAGATTTCTAAGATTTTTGCCTTTGGGCAATCAAGTTTCAAGACATGATTATATGTTATGTGAGTTAGGTTAAGTCCACCCAAGAAACGTCTCGTGCACGATGACCATGAAAAGCCTTCGCCTTGGCCGCTCGATGTGTGGCATAGGATGATCCAATATTTGGACTCCTCAAGATTTGCCCATATAAGCTCATTAAATGAGACTATATGGTTGCCAAGAATTGTGGACTTGCCAAACCATTATGATGTGTTAGGTGATATGTGTTATATGATGTAAATTGTGACAAGTTGAATTGCATTCATGATTTCATGAAAGTTTGAAAAATGCATGAATTGCGTTTATGATTTTATGAACCTTTGAAAAAAAGAATGATTTGTGATTTCAAGAAAATGACAAGAGTTCTTAGTTTATGATTTTATGAACCATTGAAAAATGAATGATTTGTGATTTTAAGAAAATGACAAGAGTTTTGAAGACAACAATGTTTTATGATCTAAAGGAAATTTATATGGAAATGGAATTCTAAAACTGTTTTGTTCATTATTTGGTTATAAGCATAGAACCTTCGGGCTCCCAAGCTCACCCCCTATTTTCCCAAATTTCGGTTTTTAGCAAGAATCCAGTGGAAGGGATCAAGGCATCTTGTGCTTGTTTTATTGTGTAATTGAAGTTTGGTTATGTAAATGAATAGTTGTAATTCATATGAGCAAATTGAATAAGGTAAATGAGATATTGTTATTGGTCTTGGAATTTGGCTAGGAACTGCCAATGAAATTGTAAAACTCTTATGTATGATGATTAATGTAATTGGGCTTAAAATGCCCACTAAAGCATTGAATGAAGTATGACATGATTTGATGAAGATGGAATGAATGAGTTATGATTCAAAAGTGAATTTTACACTCTAATGTATAATGCTTGATTGTATGACCTTTGATCTTTTGAGATGATGCATGAGATGGTATGAATATCACATGGGTAGGTAAATGTTATGAGGTTGGGATTGATGGTCATGCATGTGTAATGAAGGTAAGAATGAGGCTTGTGTGAGGTTGATTGTTCAAAGTCTTGTGGATGTGTTAAATTGGTTAGACAATAGAAGTTGGAAGTAGAGAATTACGATGGTTGAAAGTTAGCATGATGCATAAGTCTTGCTTATGATGATATCTTGGATGGTTACCTATGAATTTAAGGTTTGATGGACAAATCAATCAAAAATTGATAGAATGATAAAATAAGTTTGATGTTTGGAGTTGTTATGAAGTATGTTAGTAGTAGAGTAAGTGAATCTTGCAAAATTACAAGTAAATTTGGTGTAAGGAATAAGTTAGAAAGCATTGCTGAAATGTTGTTGTTATTATGGAGAAGTTACACGACTGTGTGAATTTTCACACGCATGTAACTTTAAAAGGTGAGAAGATGGTAGTGGCAGAAAGTTACACAGCCTGTGTGAATTTTCACACGATATGTAAATTTCAGGTGCAGGGAGACGACAAGAATAGGGGTTACACAGCCTGTGTGAATTTTCACACGATGTAAATCCATGGTGCAGGAGACGATGAGAGAAAGTTACACACTGTGAATTTTCACACGATCGTGTGATTTTCACACGGTCCATGTAACCTGATAATGATAGAATTTCGAATTTTGGTCTTCACGAAAGTTGTATCCCTAGATGTCTATTTTCTAACCGTCCAATAACGAAGTCATTCCAACATCTATAGTGAAAGTTATGGCTTTTGCGCCAAAAGATGTTCAATTTGATTTTGGGTATGAGCATAGTCTATTCTTTTGGGGCATAAATCACTCATCCGACCTCCAATTGAGGTGAGGTTTGAACCATTGGATTCATAAGACATATATCTTTCTCTCCATAAAATTTGGTATCATTTGGAGTTAAATTGAGAAAGTTTACATCAAATTAAGTTAAAGGCCGGTTAAGAGAGTATGTTTCCGGTATGAACTCTTTTAGGTTGTTGGAGTGTATCTTGAGTTATAGAACTCCGATTGGAGCGGTTCTTATCTGAAATTAAACAAGAGTCATAAGGCTATGAATTACAAGAGAATTCCAAATGAAATTTAAGAGTTTAAGTTTTTCAAATTCGGTGAACGCGTAGTGGAAATAAGTTCAAGTATGATGATTAGGTACATGGGCACACTACGGAACTTTGGTAGGTAAATTTTGGGAGTGTTTTGAGTATGAGAATGAATTCATGATGTCTTTAAAGGTTCAAGGGATTAAGAATGAAAAAAATTTTTATAACCCTTCGAAGTAATACGCACGCTCAGGTTTCACGATTTTGAGCAAGAGAGTTGGGTTCCGAGAACGGGGTCCAATATTTGTGGTAACAAAGCAAGAGCAAAAGTGGGAAGTTATGTGCAGTTGGGTCTCGATCCAACAATTGGGGTCCGGTCTACGGGTCGGGTCCCAACATCTGTGGTATCAGAGCGCCGAAATTGAGATCTTGTATAGGCGCATAAGTAAAAGTCACATGTAAGAGCAAATTGTTAAGAGTTTGGGCCAATCGAATTAGTGAATAAATTGAAGTTGTGGATTAGTGGAAATGAGAAATAGTACATGGTCAAACATGACCGGTAATGAGTCAATGCATCTGTTGATGAAATCGAATATGATATCAATGACATACTATGGTGCTTATCCTTGAATGTGGGAAATATGTGAATTATGAGCATGGATTGTTTGAGGAAAAGTAGGGGGACAAGGATTAGGGGGTTCAAGTAGAACTTCATGAAAGTCGAAATTCTTATGGTTTTAAGAAGATGAAACTGGAACCCCAGTGGGTGCATGCTTATAATAAATTCAATAAGCCAAGTTTGTTTTCATTAAATCAAGCAAGAAAATTTCATAATTTAAATTGCATCATAATCGTTGCATCAGTTGTGCATTGAGTGCATTATGAAATGTTGCATGTTTAATATGTCGATTATGTGAATGATTGATGAAATGACTTTAAAAAGGGGTTTTCTTTTTAAGAATACAAGTTTATGAAATTATGCTTTCAGACATGATTTGCGCAAGAATATCATATTGTTAAAAGCAAGTTTACAAGAAAGTGCCATTACGAGCACCAAGATTACAAGTTTTTGAAATCTATGTGCTGTATGAAATATGTGATGATTTTATTTCCACAAGTTTAAGTCAATGGAAAATATATATACATACATATATATATATGTAAGATGTGAAGTGAAGGATAATGGGACAATGAGATGATTGATAGTAATGTTTGTATAAGTTCAAGAAGGTCAAATTGGTTGTTGTTGGGAGTATTTGTATGGAAATCCATAATTATGCACAAATGAGTGTATTAAGCACATAAGTAGAGTATGTGTGAAGATGATAGAGGAAGAAACCTATGATTTAGTGAATATTATTAGTCATAGTTTCCCATAGTTTAAAGCCTAAGTGATTAAGTAGATATAAATTGAGGGTTGTTGATGATGTTATAATAAGGAATAAATTCTAAGATCAAGAGAAGGATATTGTCTAGGATTAATGAAGATCAAAGTATCAATCATGTAAGAGATTGATTTATGAATTGATGAAGATAAGTTTGTGGATAAAATATGATGATGATAATAGGAGATTGATTAAGATTACGGGAATAGTATAGATGATTGCAAAAAAAAAATCCTCTTTTGAAGAGGGATTTCATTAAGTTAGAATAAGCAGATCAAATGGTTCATGTTAAGAGTAATCAATGAAAGAACTAATCAGAAAAGAATATGTGATGATTTGAAAGTGAGTACACTCACTATAGAGACCTTGATTGTTAACATGAGGAGTATGTAAGTCTATGTTATATATTACGTGAAAGTATGTTTGGGAGATATTGGTATGACTTGATGAATATATTAAAATCACCCTAATTAAGTTTGCAAATAAGCTGCAAATTGTGGAAAAAAAAATCATTCGAGGAACAAAGTCAATAAGAGGAATCGAAAGGAAAGTGAGTCAATATACCTCATTGAGGAATTAGTTAAGTAAGGAATCACAAGGGCTAATCGAGAGATACATGAAAATTGATAATGATTGCTTAAGTTAACAAATGCCCAATAGCACTATGGAATTGGAGACTATTTGATGATGTATGAAAGGTATTCAGAAAGATGCTCAAATTTTTTTTTTTGAGAAGAATGGTTTGAATACAGGAAGAGAAATGTGTAAAGCCCTAGGAGTGAATTTTGATACATGACCTAGAACTGCAACATTGATGATTGTTTTGAAAGTTTGGAGACAACATATGTACAGGAACATGTATGAGCATGCAAATACAGATCGTAAAAGTACAAGGCAATTTCTGAATTGGGAGAATTAAATATGAAACTCAGGAGATTGAGATATGTATCAAAAGACTATGATTGCACCAGTAAGAGATTCCAAGTGAGGCTAAGTGTTGCATCCGATACATTAAGCATGAATTCGATATTATGATGTCCGAATAGAGCAACAAGAAGCATAGCGGTGGGACATAGTTTATCCCAAATTAAGGATAAAAGATTGTGAATCTTATTAAGAAATTGATACGGATCGAATTTCAAGTTCAAATAGGAAGAATGATACCGGTGAATGAAATAGGAAATATATGAAATCAATAAAGATGATTAAGTAAAAGGTTGCTAGCAAAGTACAAATGGTAACATGAGGTATGCATCCTAGCGAGATTTCATCGAAAGATCTCTTAGTGATCAAGAATGTCAAATAAGCAAGTGAATGTAGGAATTGATGGTCTTAATTATCAAGAATATGCTTAAAGCATATAGTTGAAGCTCATACGATTATGAGATCCAAGTATAGCTTTAGTTTATTGTAAGTACAAAATCACAGTTCTAGTGAATTCAATCAAATGCGGTATGAAGAATTAGATGATAGAAAGATTCATCTTTTTAGCATTATGATGATAAGTAAGGTCTACAAGTTATAGAAGGCTAGAATTGAAAAGGTTATGGACAGGTTAAATGAATGAGTGATAAGAATCAAGTGAAGTAAGAAAGATGAATTAGAAGAATCCCAGAATAGGCATGGAAGTAGTGTGTTAGCTCACAGTCACTTACCATTATTATGATGTGAACATCAAGCATAAGACGAGTTACCCGGTGATGCTCTCGAGTTACATGCTTTTACTCTCACGAGTACATGATTATGAGTACATGTTTAAGAGTGCCACCGTGACAAGGTGCACTCAAGATCAAATAAGCAGGGTCAGGATGGTGAGCTATCTGAATAAGTCATGCAAGAATAAGTTGAATCCGTTAATTAAGGATTTAAACCCTTGCCACTAGATCAGTAAGATAGGAATTTCGAGGACGAAATTCTTTTAAGAGGGGGAGAATTATTGGACCCCGAATCTTTTTGGTAAGCTAGGATTATTAAATAAGGATTTTTGAATGATTATTCATGAGTAAAGAAGTTAAGAATTCTTGAAATTGAAATGAAATGGAAGATATGGTTTAAATACGAGATGGATTAATGTGGAACTAATTGACATGTTAATATGCTTAAGGTAAGGTGTCATGAAATTAGGTGGCATGATTTAATGGGATTCAATGATTGTATTTTTGTGGACTAAATTAGCATGTTAAGAAAATTTGATTAACATGTTGATTAGACTAAGACTATATGACATGGATTAAGTGTATTAAGGTATTATGCAGGTTATGAATGTATTAAGGGTTAAATGGGCCTTGGACTCAAGTTGGGCTTAAGTGGTGAAAAAAAAGAGGATTAAATGAGAGTAATGAGTTAGGTGGCATGAATTAATACAATTAAATGTGTTAGTTGAATTTAAGAGTTTAGAGTTTAATTGGGCCTAAGAGAATGATGGGCCTAAATCAAATGAAAAGAAGAAGAAATGGTTTGGACTTAAGTGATTTAGTAGGATGAGAAGAAAGAAGGAAGAATAAATTGGGCTTTGGGTCCAAATGAAATGAATAAAGAAGAGAGGATATAAATGAAATGGGCTTAAGTTGTAGTAGGAAAATAAGAAGGAAGGAATTAAATGAAGTGGACTTGGGCCTTGGGCTTGAGTTAAATGAAGAAGGAAGTATAAAAGGAAGGAGATGAAATGAATTGAGGTAGGAAAAGAAAAGAAAATAAGTTGGGCTTAAATGAAGAAGTGGGCTTGAGTAGTATGAGTTAAATGAAGAAGGAAGGAAGAAGGAAAGAAGAGGGAAGTGAATGGGCTTTAGGGCTTATGGGCTTAAGTGAGTAGGAAGGAGTATAAAAGGAGGAGAGTTAAATGAATTGGTGTAGAGAAGAAGAGAGTTACGAAATTTTAAGAGGAAGAGAAGGAGAGTTCGTGAATGGAGAAAGAAGGAGGAGAAAAAAGAGAGAAGCTAGGGCTCCAAGATTCAAGAGATTTAAGAAGATTTTGAAGAAAGTTCAAGAGATAAAAAGGTGTAGGAAGAGTCAAGCTACAATCTAAGCCAAGGAACCTCTTATTTGAGCAAGGATTTGAGGTAAGTGATGAGTATAAGTTAGAGCTTTTGTTTGGGTTATGGTTGAGAAAGCCTAGAAAATGAATGGGTATTGTGATTCCAAGATCAATTTCATGATTTATGTCCTTAGGGTTGTTTCATATTTTGGATGACTTTTGATTTGGGGATTGTGTTGATTTTGAGGAAAATGGTGAGAGGCAAGAGGAATGGAAAGCAAGGGAAGGTCATTAGAGCAAGGTTTTCAAGCAAGGAATCATAAGGTAGGTTTTATGTTTATAGTTAAATGATGGGCCACTAATATATTTTTTCAAAAAAATTACGAATCTAAAAATGCTTTCAAATTCATTGTTTTTAAATGCCTTGAGAAATTGCCATCATTGATGTATAATGGTATGAATGATTTGAAAATATTATGTGAATTGGATGATTGATGATTTGATATGTGAATGTGGTTGTTATGTGATTTTGCTTGAGGAATGATGATGCATTGCATATGAAATGCTTTATGATCATGAAATGATTTATGAAAATTTGCATGATTCATGCAAAACAAGATTTCCAAGATTTTTGCCTTTAGGCAATCAAGTTTCAAGACATGATTATATGTTATGTGGGTTAGGTTAAGTCCACCCAAGAAACGTCTCATGCACGATGACCATGAAAAGCCCCGGCTGCCCGACTGTGGCATAGTATGATGCATAAGTCTTGCTTATGATGATAGCTTGGATGGTTACCTATGAATTTAAGGTTTGATGGACAAATCAATCAAAAATTGATAGAATGATAAAATAAGTTTGATGTTTGGAGTTGTTATGAAGTATTTTAGTAGTAGAGTAAGTGAATCTTGCAAAATTACAAGTAAATTTGGTGTAAGGAATAAGTTAGAAAGCATTGCTGAAATGTTGTTGTTGTTATGGCAGAAAGTTACACAGCCTGTGTGAATTTTCACACAGACTGTGTAACTTTAAGTGCAGGAAGATGGTAGTGGCAGAAAGTTACACAGCTTGTGTAAATTTCAGATGCAGGGAGACGGTAGTAATAGTGGGTTACATAGCCTGTGTGAATTTTCACACAGACTGTGTAAATCCATGGTGCAGGAGACGCTTGATGGTGAGAAAGTTACACAGCCTGTGTGAATTTTCACACAGACTGTGTGATTTTCACACGGTGCATGTAACCTGATAATGACAGAATTTCGAATTTTAATCTTCACAAAAGTTGTAGCCCTAGATGTCTATTTTCTAACCGTCTAATAACAAAGTCATTCCGACATCTATAGTGAAAGTTATGGCTTTTGCGCCAAAAGATGTTCAATTTGATTTTGGGTATGAGCATAGTCTATTCTTTTGGGGCGTAAATCACTCATCCGACCTCCAATTGAGGTGAGGTTTGAACCATTGGATTCATAAGACATATATCTTTCTCTCCATAAAATTTGGTATCATTTGGAGTTAAATTGAGAAAGTTTGCATCAAAGTAAGTTAAAGGCCGGTTAAGAGAGTATGTTTCCGGTATGAACTCTTTTAGGTTGTTGGAGTGTATCTTGAGTTATAGAACTCCGATTGGAGCGATTCTTGTCTTAAATTAAACAAGAGTCATAAGGCTATGAATTACAAGAGAATTCCAAATGAAATTTAAGAGTTTAAGTTTTTCAAATTCGGTGAACGCGTAGTGGAAATAAGTTCAAGTATGATGATTAGGTACATGGGCACACTACGGAACTTTGGTAGGTAAATTTTGGGAGCGTTTTGAGTATGAGAATGAATTCATGATGTCTTTAAGGGTTCAAGAGATTAAGAATGAAAAAAAAATATAACCCTTCGAAGTAATACGCATGCTCAGGTTTCACGATTTTGAGCAAGAGAGTTGGGTTCTGAGAACGGGGTCCAATATTTGTGGTAACAAAGCAAGAGCAAAAGTGGGAAGTTATGTGCAGTTGAGTCTCGGATCCAACAATTGAGGTCCGGTCTACGGGTCGGGTCCCAACAATAGTGACCAGAAGAAGGTTATGAACAGTACACAGAAGATGTCTTGCAATTAGTATAACTTTCTCTAGAGATATCAGGTCAAGTAGTTCTTTAGATGGTTCCAAAGAGAACTTCAAGATCTACAACCTTTATGAATACCTTGAAGACAAATTCTATCATTTCCAGGTTCAAAAGTGGGACCAGATGATAGGATTAGATGAACCCAGATGAAGGGTTACACAAATTGGAAAAATGGTATTAACTTTCTCTAGAGAACTCAAATTGGTGTTCTTTGATTGGTTTGAAAGAGAACTTCAAGATATACAACTTTCATGAAAACCTTAAAGACACATTCTATCATCTACAGGGTCAAAAATGGGACCAGACGATAGGATCAGATAAACAGTGCACCAGACGATATGACGTCACTAGAGGAAGCGTCCTCACCAAACGATATGACGTCACTAGACGAAGCGTGCTCACCAGACGATACGTCCTCACCAAATGAAGCATCCTCACTAGACGATATGTCCTCACTAGATGAAGCATCCTCACTAGACAATACATCCTCACAAGACGAAGCATCTTCACCAGACGATACATCTTCACCAGAAGATACGTCATCACCAGAAGAAATGTCCTCACCAAACGAAACGTCTTCACCAGACGATCCGTCTTCACCAGACAATACATCATTACCAGACGATACATCTTCACCAGACAATACGTCCTCACCAAAACTTAACTTCTAAACTCCATAACTTTTGATCCCGAACTCCAAAAATTGCAAACTTTATATCAATGGAAAGCTAAAAGAAAAATCTACAACTTCCATGAAGACAATTTTGTCAAAATCCATCTAGATCAGTATAGTTGATTCATGGAAGTTTTAGATCAAATTTAATTCCCTTAACTATTCATTCCCAAAAAATTTCTAGACTTCCATTTTCTAAAATCCAACACTTAAATTTTTATTTCTAATCCTTCTACTCCATTTCATTTGGCTCATTCACTATAACCACAATTCTCAACATATCCCATTACATTTCAATATTTACGGAATGTCAATGAGTGCATGTACAATTATTTCCATGAGTGCAAAAATTCAAGTTCAAAAGCATATATGCTAACATTATATATGAGCATGAAATACAAACATTGCTATTTTCTCCATTATTGAAATCTAAGTTCTAATCCTTAATATGGGGATGGGATGTTACAACTTTGGTGAAGGTGTGAGAGCCCCAAGTTTTCCATAACAGATGGAGTGTCAAGGAGCTCAAAAATTTCTTGTGGGATATGAAGCAATACTTTGCAGGGACAAAGGTTTTCAATTCGGAGAAGGTTTCAATCACGTCTATATATATGGTGAAGGATGTAAAGTTGTGGTGAAGAATGAGAACCTATAACAACATCAGTGGGGGTATATCTCCTATTGACACTTTGGAGAAGATGAAAAAGGAAGTAACAGACCAGTTCCTCCCCAATAACATTTAATGACTCACAAAAGAAGCTTTGAAGAAGTTAAAGCAAGACATCTCAGCACAGGAGCATGTGAGGAAATTTACATCTTTGATGTTGGGCATGCAAAACATGTCTGAGAAAGACAAGTTGTTCATTTTCATAAGCGACTTACGAGGTTAGGAATAAATGGAGCTTCAAAGGCAGAGCATGAAACCACCCAAATGCAATAGTGTTTACAGATGTCTTAGTAAATCTCCAAATGCCACAACCAATTTTGAACTAGCAATGAGGGAAAAAAGAATGGTGGGACACGTAATGGCTCAGAGAAAGGCAAGGAGAAGGTATGTGAATCTTCCTAATACAAGTTCAAGAAACAAACAAAATAGAATATTTCTTGTTTCATTTATGAAAGGCTACACTTTGCTTATGAATGCCCAAGATGGAAGGTGGGTGAGGAGCAAATAAATTCCATGTTCACAAAGGATCAAAGACAAGGAGGTGAAGACTCGACAAAAGAAGTCTACCTTCATAATTATGCTTTATTAGGCATAATAAGCCTTATGAAGAAGCGTTTGAACAAGACCAAGGATAAACCCGACAAAGAAGGAATATGACATACTAGAGATGTGCTAATGACTATGGGGTCTTTGAGAGAACCACATTTGAAGAAGTACCCACAAATTATTTCAACGAGGGCGTCAAGTTCTTCTGGTGGGATTGGTATGTTAGTGTTGGGCCCTGAAATTTTTATTATTATTTATTAAGCATGATTTGAATAAATTTTATGGTCTTGCTAGATAAACCATTTATTTGGAGTTTGATTATTATGCTAAAGTTAGAATTAAATAAGTGGAGATGTAGGGTTTATGAATAGATATTCACCTTATTTTTCTCTTTTTTACTCCTATTTATAATCATGTGGCTAAACCTTTGTACTTGGTTGGAAGAGACTGACACCTTGGGATATATTAAAGTATAAGATTTACTTTGTTCTTTTTGGTCAATTCATATTAGAGGATCAATTGTTTTTTGTGTTCATCTTTCGTGAATGTATTGATTAATTGCTAGTAAGGCCTACTAGTCTATTATTTGTTACAATCTATTTATAGATTAGATATTGAATCTTTAATTGTTTAATCTCTCTAATTTATGAAGCAACTAAGATTTAATTGATTATTTCATAAGAATTCTTAGATCCTAAGAAGAATAATTGACTAAATAAAATGTAGCCTTGTGGCTTGTGTTGTTTTGTTTTATCAATCTTTTTATTCTTAAAGATGTTATTAGATTAAATCTTCATACATGTGATTGAGGTTGTTTAGTAATTAGCTTAATTGGATTCTATTTCTTTTTAATTAACTGCAATTGAGGAAAGATGATAAATTGTTTCAATATTGAACATTTAAAGTATAAATTAATTATCTATTATGTTGATGATTGGTATATAATTTTGAACTGAATATGGACTTATAACAAATTTCACTTTTATTGATTTCTTTATATTTTAATATATATTATTTCTTAAATTATATATTTATATATTTTATCATAATCAAAATTTCTTCTTTGTTCTTGTTTATAAAGGACAAATTTAGGCTAAGCACCCTCTAAAATCAACTTATACTCTTAGTTCTACATATAAATTAAGGAGTAAAAATTTTATTTTGAAAGCGCCACTCATTGAGAGCTTAAAACAAAGAACATTCAAAGTCTTGAAAGCTTTCTACAATGCTCTTTTCAGATTACTCCAATGTTAACAAATTACAACATCAGAACTCTTCTCTTTGTTATTCTTTTGTTTCTCTTGTATTCTAACTTTGTTTTCTTTCTTATTTCTCCTATTTTTCTCTTACTTTTAAATGACCCTCCTATAACCTTCCCAACAAACTACTCATTTTTAGTCTTCTCTATTTTTCTGAGGCAACATATGATTGTTATAAACAACAAAAAAGTCGCTAAAATATAATTTCATTGTTTAGTTAACGGTTAATCAAGGTCAATTAACCCCATGGCTCAAATGATACCTACATTGAACTCTTCTCTATTTTATAATATTCGTTTTTTATTATAATCAATTCTTATTCTTAATCCAATAAATTTAAATATTTTCGTAAATATCATCATGACTTTAACTTGATCACTCTTCTCTCTCTCTCTGTTTTTTTTACTTTGCATCTTTACTTGATTTACTTTCATTTTCTTCCGATTTCTTATATTAATGGAATTTTTTAAAATTGTTATACTAATAATAAGTCAATTGTTATACTAATAATAAGTCATATTAATTATTGTTATACTAATAATAAGTTAATTAGTATAACAAAATCATGCATTCAAATAATATTTATTTGAATATTATAGATGTACTAATCTTCAATAAGGCAATGGGTCAGCTTATAGGCCAACTTCGCTAATTTTTTAAATATTTTTTTTTGTAAAATTAAAAATATAAAATAGTATTTTTTAATTAAGTATGAGTTGGGTTGTTTAGACTCAGGTCAATCCGAAACCCAACTCTTTTAGAATAATTAAGTCTCAAATCAATCTAGATCTAGCCCTGACTCATAAATATACCTATTAAAAATACATAAATTTGAATATTAGCTCATTTTCATCTTGAAACATTGAAAATGACTATCTGATGTTGCTATAAACAGAACTAGCAGAGTAAAATTGCACGATGTGCAGTGATAATGCTCGGTTAATTTAGTAGGTCATAATAAAAGGAAAGAGTAGTTATCGAATAATAGAAATTTTAGGTATGCAAGGCAAATTTTATAAAGAAGATTTAAATACATTATATTGAAAATATAAAAGGTAGAATGCAAAATGTAAAATGTTTTGTTATTAATTAAGTTTGTTATTAATTAAGGGTTAAAATAATATAAGGTAATAATAATTAATATGAAGGGTAAATAAAATTAATTGATTAAATAGTTAAAAACATTAACTGCTTATTATGAACTAAAATTATAAATTAATTGTTATTTAAGCAAAACTATTATGCAAGTACAAGCATATTTAAATTTTCAAAAAAAAAATGTAGGAAGTATATATGAGTTTGATTTGTTAAGATTTGGAGTATAAGTTTTATTTAGTTGGATTTAAAAATGTATGGAGCAAAGATTGTTAAAAATATATTTTAATATATATATATATATAATTGTTAAAAATATATTTATATTATATTTACGTCAATTTATTAATTATAATGTAATTAGGAAATTAATAATATATAAATTAAAATTAATTAAAATGACAAAAATATATGAACTAATTATTAACGGTTAAATCAAAATTAGCTAATTAGTTAATTAATTAATTAAATTCTAAAGAACACAAATTTTTGATCGGTGTTAAATATATTATAATTAATACTCTCTCGATTCATAATAAAAGTCGTTTTAGAAAAATACACGCTTATTAAAAAATTAATAAAATTATAGATATACCCTTATTAATACTCCCATAAAATTACCTCGTAATCAAAGATCTTAAATGAAATTGTGAGAGAAATTGCCTTGAAATTGTGATCTGTATAATTAAGATGAGAGAGAAATGAAAGGTTAATTTTGGAAGAAAAGTTATAAACATGCATACAAAGTCAAGAATGATACTTATTTTGAATAATTAAAATGTATCTAAAACGACTCTTATTATGAATCGGAGGGAGTACTAATTAGTGATATATATATTTGTTATTATATATATATATATATATATTGTTGGAACCCGAACTTTTCTTAGAATTTCGAGTTAAAATTTGACATGAAATGAGAAATTGGTTATGAATTAGTCATGTGCAAAGAACAAGACAATTCAAGAATGTGAATTGCTATAGGAGATTAAGATAGATGAAGTTAGCAAGTTGATGATGAGAGAGTATAGGTGTGTGTATGCTTTTGTTATTGATGTCTATGATTAATTATGGTCTAAAGTTTGGTTTTGAGTTTAAATGAAATTGATGGTGAATACATTGTTTTGAATGGAAGTTAAAAATCATGAAATAAAGAGAAAAAGTGTGAGAATATGAAGAATTGAGAAAGTTTGACTTTTTGGAGTAGAGAGTTGACTTCTTGATTTAAGTAGAATTTGAGAAAATGGTCTTCATGAAACTTGTAGATTATGTTGAAAGCTTTCTGTAGCCATGAAGTTTGATATTTTTCGATATCAGGAGTGAAAGTTATGATTAGTCAAAGTTAAGTATTAATTTGCTTTGTTTTGTGAAAATGTCCATAAGTGTACGTTTGGTGTAATGTGATTTGAGGCAAATCATGTACTGATGTGGTCTGAATTGAGTTTAAGTGATCTAGATTGAAAGTCATAGAAGACTTTCCAAGCTTTACAATGATGTATATTATGTAATTAGTGGATGTGAGAATTGGAAAATGTGAAATTTGGAAGTTGGATGTGTTATAGGTGGACCTCGGTTATGGCAGAAACTTTGACTGAAAAATTGACCTAGCTAGAGGTTGAATTTTGTCTTTAAGTGCTTAATGAAAGTTAAAGATTTTGATTTGATCATTAGTTTGATATAAAATATGACATGTTTGGACCTAAGAGTTTGAAAGATAGAAATTTTGGAAGTTATGTGATTGTTTAGGAAGATATTCATATAGACAAAAAGTTTGATTGGTTTGTGATGTCGTTTGAGATGGAATTGATTTGTGAGTTCTTCATGGAAGTTGTAAAGCTTCCTTTGAGTTTTATTTTGATACCAATTTGTCAAAATTGGATTTCGGGATCCAGAGTTATGGATTTTGGAAATGTCGGTCATTTGTATGCCATTTTGACTCCTTCTGTTTTTGTTATTTCGTTCCCAATTCGACCCCTTTTTCGATCTTTTACTTATAATTTCTCCGTTCGACATCCGATTGATTTAGTTTCGAAGCGTTGGATTCCTAAGACAATTAATTATATCATGAGGGGAAATTATGTTTGTTCTGAGATTAAATTGAAAGAGATTGATTGAATCAAAGTGAGCTAGAAATTTTCTGAGCATGGTTCAATAATTTTCATGATATCTTGAGCTGTAGAGATCCAATTAAGTTGATTTTTGTGTCTAAATAAATTAGAGACTTGGGACTACAAGTTATCTGAAGGAATTGAATTTTTAATTCAGTCCCTAAGATTTTCAATTTCTAAATTGAAGTATTAAAGTTATAAGATTATATAAGGGCAATTTGGGCATGGCACTTAAGCCTAAGAGTTATAAGGCTTATATTGGAGGGCAAAATGGACATTTCTCACTCATTAAGAGAGTATGAGTTAGAAGAAGCAAATGAGGAATGAGAAGAAAAAGAAGAGGAAGCCGTGGGAGAAGAAGAGAAAAAGGGAAAGCTAGGGTTTGAAGATCTTTGAAGAATTTGAAGCCAAATCAAGTAAGTTTAAGCATCTTTCCTCTTGATTAGATAAATGAAACATGTTTTGATGTTAGTTAAGAGAGGATTTTTGTGTTAGAAGTTGTCGAATGAGTAAAGCATATGTTTGGTTTTTAGGGTTAATGATTATGTTGTTTATAGATGATTTTTTGCGTTGGAATGAGTTTAGAAATGAAGTAGGAGTGATGATTTAAGGTTAAAATAAGTTATTTTTGACATTTGGGAAGAATGTAGGCGAAGAATGTTGAAAAATCGGGTGTCGGAAGGTTTCTGGTCTCGCACGTCGCAGCGCACGCAGGCGTCCACATTGTGGCGCGCGTATGCGCCCACACCATGGCGTGTGCGAGTGCCCTCGCCACGGCCAGCGCTAGTTTTTGTCGCCGTGGCAAGCTTCTGTTTTTGTTGCAGCGAGCTCCTTTCTGCCGAGGTGAGCTTCTGGTTTTCGCCGCGACGAGCTCCTGTTTCTTGCACAGACATATTTTGGTATTTTGGGTATAGCTTTTGATGTAGATGTGAAAATGAGGTGATTTTTGATTTGTTGTAAACTAGAGACATAGAGCTACATGTTTTGTGAAGAAATGAAATTGAAATTTAGTCTCTAAGAATCTTAAATGGTCAGAAGTTGAGTGTAAATTATTGTTTCAGCGTAAGGATAGTCTCCACATGTTTGGAATATAACTTTCGAATTTCTGAAAAAAATTGAATGATTTTGGAGTCAGAGTGATCATGAAAAATTGATCCGAATGTTTGGACTTTTGGAAGAGTTGGAGTGTTAGAATTTATGGGTCCTCAAATTTGTATCCCTATTAAATGGGATTTTTACATTTTGATAAAGAGAATCAAGTGAGGCAAGAGGAGCAAGAGGAAAAAGAGACAAGACTTTCCTAAGTAAGTTTATAAGCAAGGAATTCAGGTGGGTACATTTTTATAATTTAAATAATCTACTACTGTTTTCTTTAAAAGCAAAGAAATTTTTTGATTTTATTTACATCATAAGTGTTGCATTATTGTTATGAATGACTTGTGAAATATGCTATATGTTGTTACATGATTTAAGTGATTTTTTGAAAAAGATACATGTTATGAAATCATGTTTTCAAGAATGGTTTTTAAGATATACATCAAGTATGTGATAAGCAAGTTTTCAAGAAAAGTGCCATTTTGGGCAACAAGATACAAGATTTTGAAAGCTATGTGTTAAGTGGGTTTATGGTAGTCCCTCAAGAACCGTCACGTGCACGTTGACCCAAGAATAGGCTTCTCCCGCCTGCCCGCTAGTGGCACAGAGCTCCTTCAAGGACTCCCTCAAGAACTACGACTACACAGGACCATTTTGATGGAAATGTGTAGTGCGTCATGAATTTGGATTTACCCAAACCATTCTGATGTGTTTATGTGCTCATGTTATGTTTGATCAAGTTTGCTGCATTCATGATTTGTAACTTATGAATTTTGGTTGAAAGCCTAGAAAATATGCATTTTATAAGCTTCATGAAAGTTTTCTAAGACAAATGAACTGTTTTCAAGGTTTTTGCTTATCTTTATTATAAACGTGTATTCACGAGCTGTAAAGCTCACCCCCTTCTATCCCCATCTCCAGGTATCAAGATGGAGATCGGATGAAGGAGAGTTTAGACGTCTGTTCGTTACATATATGATTGGCTTTTAAGATAATTGGTTGCAAAATTCAGATTTCAGATCTGTTGACCATTTTTGGGATTTTTGTAATTTGTGCATTTTGAATTTTGATATTGATGTTGTAACATGGCGTGGAATGCCATTAACATTTTGTGAGCATGTATATCACGATGTAAATGAATTATGGACTTGTGTATTGAATTGAGATATGGATGAATGTGATATTGATGTAAATAAGTTTTCATGAATTATTTGAGGAATTAAAGTTACTGTTTGATTTTAGTGTCAAGAGTATGAATGAATAAGAATGAGAATAAGAATAAGATTTGTTAAAGACGACATTGAGATGTTGCATGATTTCGAAGAATGTTATGAATTGAGTTTTGATTGAGGATGAATTTCCAAATGGGATATTAAATTGCTTTGTATCAGATTGAATAAAGAAGAAAAGAAAAATTTATTACCGGTTTCGGATTGGTTTAGTCTCATGGTCAACGCTAGTTTTTTGAAGTTACACGTTTTCGGATGTCGGAAATTTGTTTCAGTTCGACTGAATCATTTGTTGCTTTGAATTCCGAGCCAATTCGTTTTGCTTTCGATTTCTTTCGCTTTCGCCAAGTATAAGTTCGCTCACGTTTTGTACATGTGTTCAAATTATGATTCCGGGGTTGGGTCCCAGAAGCGGGAGCCAACATATGTAGTTGATTGATCTAATTTGTTCTTTGTTTCTAAAATTGTGTAAATCCGAGCCTTTTGATTTTTCTATGGCTCATTAAGAATCCGATTCGTTTTCATCATGTGATTCTATTGTTCCGGTTGGGGTCCGGTTCCCAAATCGGGTCCCAACATAGGTGGTATCAAAGAAAGAGTGAAAGTGTTACGTGTTGGATCCTGTTTCCGAAACCCAACTTCTTACCCTGAACACTCATAACCACTCTTGAAGTAGAATGAAAATCGAAAACTAAAGCGAATGAAACTAAACAAATGCGAAGCTAAAAGGATCGAATAAGAAATGAAATAGAAGTTTCACATCGAACATAAATGCGGAAACATATACGAAGCGATTTCGAATCGGATTATCGAATAACAAGCCAGCGAAACAAATACAGATCGAATTCAATTGGGGAAACAAAACATACAAACGAAAAGAAATCGAATAGCATGACAAGTGTTTGACATCTGGGAATAATTATCTTAAGGAAGCGTTGCGTTGGATACCTTATACATGACCTATACGAACCGGTATAAATTTTTTTTCCTTTTTATTCATTTATTTCATCATTTAATCCATCTTATACAAAATGAAACAAATCATTTCCACCCTTGGAATTTTTTTTCCTCATACAAATTTCAATTCTTAAACACAATCTTCTAATTAGGCGATAACTCAATATCTTCATAACGAAACATACTCTTATCCTTATTCTCATTTCTTGCCATACAACCCATTTTATTAAGAAAATTTGGGCAGCATGACAGCTGCATTTTAACCTATCCAAAAACCTGCAAATAGAAAAACTCACTTCTATAACTTTCAACCAATCACCCATACATCATAATCTACCGGACCCTCCGTCCGGGATCTCAGCAAACGCAAACCGAAATTCTAAACCGTTTCAATTCGTTTTTCATATTCAATTTATATTCATCACATTCAAACTCATAAACAATTTCCATTAACTCATATACAAATTTATGCTTCCATCAAACTAAACCAATCGAATTTATAAATCTTCACAAATCATATACCATCATCAAACATGTTCATCCGTATCCATATATATATGTATATCCCAAATACATTCATAATTCAATTCACTTTATATACAAATCCAATATACACCATCCATTCCCATAAACCAAGTTCTTATACGATATCATAATCCAAAATACATTATGGACCAAATGCTTACAATACTCTAATGACATTCCAAGCCATAGACCATTTCCAATAATCTTAAACCAAATACACAAAGTACAAAACATGTACAAATACTGATATCTTGACGTCTTTCATCCAATCTCCTGCTCGAATACCTGGAGATGGGGATGAAAGGGGGGGTGAGCTCGGAAGCTCATGGATAACATGTTTATAAATCAAATGATAAGCGAATTATTTTCAAACCTTATTTTCAGTTGATTGAAAACAGCGAAGGTTTATTTCTCAATAACTTCCCAATTTCAAAATCTTTTATAAACATTTACAACCATTTTCAAAACTCCCATAGTTAAAAATCGCAATTTCTCATTCGTCGTAATTTCAAACCATTGTACAATTTATAATATAAGTTGAAAACATGAAATGCATCACATATAAATGCAGCACATTTTACACAAAGCAAAACACGTAACATGTCAAACGGTTTGGGTCGGTCCATAAAACAGGACGTACTGCACATTTCTGCAAAGCGGTCATGTGCAGCCGTGAAACACATGTGGAGTCTGAAATCGAGCTCCTATACCACTAGCGAGCAGCCAGGAGAAGGCTTTAAAAATGAGACCAGTGCACTGACTCCACATGAGGGACCTAACCAAACCCATGTAACACATATTCATGTATGAAAACTAAATGCCCGAAGGCATACTTCGAAATTCAACTTTTCATGTAATCCTCAAAATTCAACATGATGTCAATCATTCACAATATCACACAAGTTCACATAATCAAATTGTCAATCAATTTAACACAATGAATGCAATAAGTATTTCATCTATATCAATTTACTAAAAAATCCATTGAATAAACAATTCAAGTCATTTATGGAAAATTGTCCGAACCATTGTAGATTTTTCGTAAATCATTTGGAAACAATGACTTTAACACTTTACAAATCATTTCAAAAGAAATTGATTCAATTATTTATAAAACAATAGCTTATAAAACCACCACTTATAATTAGCTCATAATTTGAAAAATAAACACATTACCCACCTCTTATCCATGCTTGGAGTTGATTAGAGCTTCAATTTCTCCAATCCTTTCTTGAATTTGCCCCAATTCAAATCACAAACCCTAATTAAGTCAACCATCCAAAATTAAACATAACCCAATGCATAATCACTAAAATTAACTTCATAATCAACAAACCCATATCCATCTTAAGCCAAATCAACCAAAAACTCACTAAAAACTCAAAGATCAAAACTTAGCTCTTACCTTAACCTTCTCCATTTTCGAAATTCTTCTTGCTTGGAAAGAAACTCTTGACTTCTTCCATCATTTCCCTTTTGAAACTACTCAAAAACACCTTTGGAAGCTCACAAAATCAGAACCCTAGCTTCATCTTCCTCCTTCTCCTTCTTCTCCACGATTTCTCCCACTTCTCTCCTCTTTCTTTGTTTTCTTTCTTTCATTTTCGTAGGCCTCCTCTAAAAAACGACACTCCTTACTTTTATAGTGCCAAGTCACTAAATGAAGGATAAAAGACCCTTTTGTCCCTTACTTATAAGCCTTAAGTCTCAAATCTTTTAGTTAACTTCCTAATTTGCCCCTGAATTTTACTTTTAGTCATGCTTACTTTCGGATCTGTTTCGCACTATCAATTTGAAGGAATTTGTCAAAACTTCCTTCTAATGAACTGTTCCTCATTGTCTTAATTTCATCATGCCTCAAACATCGCTTCAATCGGATCTCCACAGATCCCGAATTTCACAAAATACTGAACTATGTTCAGAAAATTGTCTAACTCACTTTGATTAAATCAATCTTTCTCAATTAATACTCTAAAATTCACAATTTCACATAAAATGAAATTCATTGTGTTAGGAATCCAACTCTTCAAGAACCAAGTCATTCGGATGTCGGATGGAAAAGATATAAGCAAATGATTTGACAAGGTCGGATGAGGAAGGAAAATAGCAAGATGAGAATGAAACAAATCATTTCGATTATCATATGATTCAATCAAACTCTTTAAATTCAACTACAATTGATACAAATTTTCATGTAGATAAGGAAACATGTGTTATGAATTCAATGCTTCAAGAATTGCCTCAATCCGAGGTCGGATGAGTGAGTTATGACCAAAACAATTCAACATGTTCAAACCCTAAATCGATTTGAAGCTCTTTTGGAGCAAACACCATAACTTTCAATATAGAAATCGGATTACTTTCGTTATTAGACCATTTGAAAGTAGACTTCTAGATCTACAACTCTTATGAAGACCACAAAATAAGATTCGGCCTCTCCCGTGGCTGTCCGTTAAACGGACATGCATGTCCGTTTAACGGATAAATACGGCCCAAAATGTACCAATCCATCCGAGAATGTCCGTTAAATGGACATCTATGTCCGTCTAACAGACATAGGCACAGAAAAGGGTCCTTTTGACCCGATAAGGTCCGTTTAATGAACTCCCATGTCCGTTTAACGGACATGGGTTTCTCAAAACCTCTTCAACCCTTTCCAAAGCTTCTCACATCCAAACTAAAATCATATGCACTTATAATCTTCACATATTTACTTATTCAAAAGCCTAAACACTTCATAACAATCTAAACAACAAAATCAAATTCACAATCTTCTCAAAACTCAACTAAATTGGTTCTTCAAAACCATAATTCTCAAACATTCATCAAAGCTATTACCAACATCAATCTTATATAACATCATAACTTGTATCAACTATAACTCTTAACTTCGATCTCGAAAACTTGCACACTTGGTATCATTAGAAAGATGGAAGAACAAACTACAACTTCGAAGAAGGCAACTTTGTCCAATTCTATTTCAATCATTCCTGAAATTCCTTTGAATCAGCATATACATTTAACATTCATCCTAACTTCACTTTCTTAATTGCACATCATTTATAACAATTCAACTAACATTTGGAATTCATCCAAAACTCAGCCTCAATTCATATGATTTCTTACATTTAATAGCATTATGTCATTCACCAAGTTCCCCTCTTGCTTTTGCATAAGATCTCACATATATCACCATAGTTCTTACTTAAGGATCCTCAACTCATTATCCTTACATAAACCCATATCTCATTAAGGCACAAATAACATTTATAACACAATTTATACACCAACACATTCATTTAAATTCATATTCACATTTCTAATTTCCACTCAAGGTTCGGGGCCCAACATTACGTCTATGCAGTTTGGTTCCATAAACGAGATCCAACATTATATATTATACATATATATAATAGCAATAATAATATTTACATAAATATATGAATTAATACGAATTAGTAATATATATATATATATATATGAATTAATACTAATTAGTAATATATATATTTGTTAATAATAATAATAATAATAATAATAATAATAATAATAATAATAATAATAATAATAATAATAATAATAATAATAGTAACCATTTTTTGCAAAAATCATTGTGTTCATCCTCAGTTAAAAATTTTGTGTTCTGATCATAAACTTATACCCTTACATTTACTGGTTAATTTTTTTAGACCCATAGAGGTTATGTAACCTAAAAACAACTTAAACTGAAGAATGCAAAATCAAACTTCAAATCTGAATTAAAACCCATTCATCATACACTTGAACACATATATTCACTTATATACCGTCTGAACTGATTTAAACATACTAGAATAGGTTATGTAACCCAAAAAGCAATTTAAACTGAAGAATTCAAAATCAAACTTCAAACCACACTTGAACAGTTACATTCACTTCTATACCATTTGAACTCATTTAAAACACACAAGAATATCCAAGTTTAAGATGATATGAAGTAAAAGGACGAAAGGTGAAGTAGTAATTTTATCAGTTTGTTCTGACAAGAAAAGTTCATGAAAATTTGGGTTTTTTTGTTATTGTGATGACCGTCTGCATCTGATTGTGATGCAGATTCAATATTGCCGATTGGCATATCTGTTTGTGACCGCAAACTATTTTCAGCATGGCTGAATCTTTTATCAAGGCATCGTCTAACTAATGCTGAAGATTCAAGAATATGCTCTGAAGATATAAGAAATCAAAGTATATTAGGTAGGTGATAGAAGGTGAGATTATTAAAAAGAAAATGGTAGATACAAAAATAATAAATGATCATGTTAAAGATGAAATAAAAAAAGGACAATTTATAAAAAAACCTGAGATAGTTAGAGGTGTAATTTCAACATTGTCATGTTGATCATCAACTAAAGGTTGGTCATCTTTTGCAACGAAAAACGAAGGCTTTTCTAGTTCATGAGCATCAATTTTGCAGTAGC
Organism: Erythroxylum novogranatense; assembly: GCA_029891385.1. Lineage (NCBI taxonomy): Eukaryota > Viridiplantae > Streptophyta > Magnoliopsida > Malpighiales > Erythroxylaceae > Erythroxylum > Erythroxylum novogranatense. Next base: position 31,121,061 of record CM057226.1, read on the forward strand.
AAACAAGAGTAAATCGTTGCATTGCTTCTGATGATTGAATGTTTGTTGGTTTGACATGGAGAAGAAATGTATCGCTTTTCAATTCTGTGTGTAGCTTCTCAAAAGGGAGATCAATGTTCTTATTATGCGAATCCAAAAATGTCAACAGTCAGCGAAATAACTATATAAAGATAATTGACAGCATATTAAATTGGAAACGTAGATGAAAGATGGAAGGAAAAATATAACCTTATTGGAATATTGCATAGCTTTAAGGGCAGTGAAATTTAAAAGTTTTTCAGATAGCTCACCGAAAATGGAAGCCGTGATAGTCTGTTGGACCCCGAATTTTTTATGATGTCATTAAGCATAAATTGTGTTAGTTATGTGATTAAGGCTTAGTTTGATTTATTCGGGAGTATTAGTGGATAATTGAGGCTTAATTAGTTATAATGTGGTTTAAATGAGATTAAAAAGGGGTAAATTAATATGAGGGCATTTTGGGAAGATTACTTAGGTTAGAGTGGTTTAAGCTTTGCTAAGAGGGGTAAGTTGGTCTTTAGACTTAAGAAAGAATTAGAAAAGAAAGAAAATAGAAGAAAGAAAGAAAATAGAAGAAAGAAAGAAAAAAAGAGGAAAGAAGAAGAGAAGGTGTCGTAGGTGAAGAAGAAGGGAAGAGAAGAGAGGGTTTGCGATCCAAGAAATTTTTCGACAGTTTGAAGAAATTTCCGGGTAAGTTGCTCTTTGTTTAACCTTGTTTCGGTTGGATTAAACCAAAAGATAGGATGAAAGTAGTAGAATCGGTGGATTTAGGGTTTTAGGGTAAAAATGGTTAGATTTCATGGGTTGATGTGTTTATGACTGATTTTGAGTTACTGCTGGGTTAGAAATGTAGTATAAGACATGATCTAAGGCTTAGGTGTGTTGCATTTGTGTTTGGGAAAGGATTGAAGTTGGAAAATGCAGGAAATCAGGTTTCGGAGTCGTTCTCCAGGCCTGCACGTCACAACGTGCGTATGAACACGCCGCGACGTGTAATAATTAAATTCGTCGCGACGAGCGGAGAAGTGTTCATCGCGACGTGCAAAGGAGACACGCCGCGACATGCGAGAAGGATTGGCACGCCACGACGGGCGTACCTTCGCCGTGGCGAGCCTCTAATTTTTCCGAGAGAGATGTTTTTGGGCATATCTTTTGATGTAGATGTCCAATTGAGGTGATTTTAGATTCGTTGTGAATTAGAAATAAAGGGGTACAAGTTTCGTGAAGAAGGGAAGTTCAGAATTAGCCTCTAAGGGTTCAGAATTTTAGGTGGAAGTTGAGTGGAGACTTTTAGTGCTTTTCTTTTTGGATTTTTAAGCTTTTGAGTATTTTCGTTGAATATTGATTGAATGAAAACTTGGTTTGTTTTAGGAAACCAAGCCGACCTGACCCAATCGCAAGAGGAAGGACAACAGTGAGTCGGATACTCGAGCGATATTAGGTGGGTAATACATTTATGGTTATTGTGTGTATAGGCAAATTGCCTTGTGTATGCTTGCTTGCTTGCATGTGTGTGATACTGCTTGTGTAGAATTATTATGAGAAATATTGAACATGCATTGTGATTATGATTATGCATGGCCTTGATAGGCCTTATGGCATTTTGCAAGAATGAAAAGAATGAAAATTTCGAAAGCTTTGATAAAATGCTTTGAGCATGGAACGAATGGTTATGTGTTTTGTTTGGGTGAGAGAGTTATGGATGGAGTCACGTGCACGTCGACATAAAAGCCTTCTCCCGGCTGCCTGCTTGAGGCAACGAGATCCTTGAGAAATCGAACTCGGATAGTTTACGAAATAAACTTCAGTTTATCCGGATCGTTTTACGGAACTCTCGAGCCAATTTTTTGTGCATACATGATTGATTTGTTGAGCATGACACATGTTAAAGTGTTGTATTGTACACTCCTATGACATTTTTTGTGATGAATGCAAAGTGATAGATTGATGACTTGATATATATATATACATATTGCTTGATTGTGTGGCTCGTTGCCAATGGCTATAAACGTATATGCCACTGAGCTTCGCAGCTCACCCCATTACTCTCCCCTCCTTAGGTGCAGATCGAGACGATTGTTGATCTTGCAAGGCATCGGAAACTTCAAGCTAGTTAGGAGTCTTGTATTAAGTTAGTATTTTGGTTAGCCCGCAGCATATCATCATGGAGCATACTCATGTATTTTAGATTTTAAATTTTATTTTGTATTATGCTACATTTGAGAATATTTGCTGAATTTCCTCTAATTTGTAATGGCATGAAGCCCCTTAGTTTATGGGGTGTTTACTTCACAGATGGAATGCATGTGTAAAATATGTGTATGTATGTTGTGTATATCGGAATTATGTATGGATGTTGAGATCGGGTCAGACGTTTAGGGGCGCCCGTTGTCGCAGCCCGAGGGGCCACCTCGGGAATGGGGATTCGGGACCCGGGCCCAACATAGTCCCTGTTTTGTCGATCAAATCTATGTTATATTGACACCTATAAAAAAAGGTAGAATATAAACAAAAAAAGATTTTATATGTACAACATAATAGATGTAAGTAAAAAGGTGATGAGTGTGAGTGGAAAAGTCACACAAATGATATGTAAGTAAAAATTTCATGTAAAAATTTCAAAATTCAGATGGAAGGAAAAAAGCAGCAAATTGAAGATTGAAAATAGAAGGTGGAAACCTTGGTTCAGCCGTTAGTTTTTCTCTGCAAGAATTGCAAGTGAATAGAACTCCATATGTAGCAGCCGTAGAGCGAAAGCATTTCTTGCATGCTATATACCAGTATTTTTGTAAGATGTGTTGAAAGAAAATTTTATCTTAAATCCATGATATTTGGGAAAAAGAACCGATAACAAGATTTTGGGAAAAAGTTTTGAACGAAATATTGGATAAGAATATGTAAATGTGATTACCTTGGGGGTAGAATTTAAAAACATGATTTTGGTGATTTTCTGGTGAGATCCGTAAGATATATCAGGAGTATATTTGAGGTAAGATCGTTCACTGATGAGGTTTTTAATTTTCTTATTATTTCGTCATGCCCTGTAACTTAATAATTATAACGATGAAAATATAAAAATTTTAAAAATTTTCTATATAATTTGTAACGTAATATTTATAAATATGAAAGCATTAGAATCTTAAAAATTTTGACATAATGTCATGAACAGTTGAAGCGAAGATGTACAATTTGATATAGATCATTGCAGTAGAGATGTTGTAGGTAAAATAATGGATTACCAATTTTTAAGGTCTGTAACTTAGTGTATTGGTGGATCAACGAGGATTGCTGAGTTGAGCCACGTCGATGATGCAACACCTAACATTTGAAATTATAACTTTGAGATAGAATAAAAAGGTAAATAATAATAGGTAATATTATGAGGAAGGAAAAAATACCATTATAGAAGTTGACTTTGAGCCTTCTATAGACAATAACTAGATAAGACTGTAGGGATTCAGAAATGCATTGGCCCTCGTTATCATCAAAAGAATTCCACAGTGATAGTATGATCGTTTGGTGCCTGATAAAAAAAGAGATTTTAGAAAACAAAAAAAATAGTTTCATGGAAAATATTAAGAAAGATAAAGAATTAAAATTACTCTTTGTTGGTGATGACAATTTTTTGTACAGTTGAAGCTCTTCCATCTTTGACGATTTCTTTTTTATCCAACACTTCAATAACAATGGCTAAAATATCTATCATGTGTTAAAGATAAATATAATTAGTTATAAAAAATTTGTGAATATTGTATGAAGAAATATATTAAGGATCTAACCAACTAATTTTTGCTTGTCATTAATACAATCCATGAGATTCTTGAAAGGTGTGAAGTTGAATTTGATAGGGATTATTGTTTCATTTTCTGGTCACAAGCTCGATGACAGTGCGACTTGCAATAATCCACTGTATTTTCAAATTTTCAGTTTGATATTGAGGTGGAATCGATTTCACAATCGCATTAGAAATAATATGTTTCTTACATGGCTGTAATATGTTGCCAATTTTTTGGATATCATTGTTGAATGTGATACCCTCAACTTGTAATCGTTGTTAATAATAAGGAAATTATTAATAGTTAAGTTTAAAAAATGTAAAAGGAAGAAAGTGTAATTGATATACCTCAGAATCACAGAAGATAAACTTTTGTCTTTTTGATGGTGTGGCAAGTGAAGTGACGATATGTTGTTTTTCTTGCACTATTATTTCACAAGCCCACCATTGAGCTCCGGGAAAAATATCCTTAATCAATAAACGGTTTTCCATACTGAAAGAATATGTTAAATGAATAAGTGAAGAGAAAGAATTTTTTTACATGAAATGAAATTATATGAAGCGATTAAAGAAACAAATAACATACTTCTAAAGAATTTTTATCTTTTATAATTTGATTTTAACTAATTCAGGAGTTCAAGCTTATGATAGAGCCACATATGGTTGTCCATGCGAGAATACAGGTTGACAGAGATAAATTCCCACATGATCAAGTGTTTGACCTTGAGATTTGTTTACGGTCATTGCAAAACATAGACGAATTGGAAATTGTGTTCTGACGAAAGGAATTCCATTTTTTTCGTTCTCTGAAGATTCTAAAGGGATTTTAGGTATAAAAATGAATTTTCCTTTATGAGGTCCAAACACAATTTTAGTAAAAATTGTATGATCTTTTAATTGTTTGCATATCAACCTTGTTCCATTGCATAATCCCTCAGTTGGATTTAAATTTCTGAGAAGCATAATTGGAGAGCCTTCTTTGAGCAAGAGTTTATGTGGAGGTAGGCTTTTAGGATTTAAAGAATTGAGAAAATCTTGATAATCAGCTTGATGTCTTCGGTCAATTCTCTTGTCAAAACTTATATACGAATGCATATTTCCTGTTAATTTTTGAATCATGATATCATTAATTTCATCAACACAATTGTTTGTTGGACATAGCACGCATCTGTTTATCATCTAATATGGATCAGATGAATATAAGCTTAGGTAAGGGAAGACGTTTTCCAATAACCTAGTGAGGATAATGGTATATTAGAAAAGTGTAATAGCAATTGTAAAAAAGGATAGTAAATTATACAATGGAAAAAATATTAACCTATTAAGAGATTCATCCTTGTTGTCATAAGGAATAATCAATTCTTTTGGCAAGCATATTTGATCTTGTTCATCCATTGGCTCAGTGCCTTCTCCAACTCACAATAAAAATTAGAAAAAATTGGATTTGACACAGCTCTCATATTTATCGTTAAAGAGAATTTAGACATGCGCGGCCAAAGATGTGAATTTAGAAGACTTGAATCAATGAGTTGTTGTTTTATTGCTTGATCAATAACTGGCAATGTTTGATGAAATTTGCCACCAAATACAATAATTTTTTCTCCAAAAGATTAATCAGAGTCTATTATATCTTACAGTAAATTATGAAATGCTTTGATGGCTTCTCGTTTTCCCATGGAAGCCTCATCCCATAAGATAAGGCTAGATTGAAATATCAATTTTACAATACTACTTTGTTTAATTGACAAACTTTTTTCTTTGAGAAATCAAGTGGGATTTTAAATCTTAAGTGAGCTGTCCTACCACCTGGAAAGATTGAGGCTGTAACGCTTGATGTGGTTGAAGTGAATCACAAGTTAATACAGCACTTAGAAAACAATAATAGAATGCACGAGAAGGGGGGGTTGAATTGTGTATTCCCCTCTTTATAAGTCTTTTCGAATTACTTGTTAGGAATAAAATCTTTACAGAATTTTTATTTATTCCGATTGATCAAACTTCTCAATACTATGAATATGAGCGAGAAGTAATGATAAAATTTGAAACTAAAATGAGATAGAGAGTAAGAGTGGTAGACACGCTGATTTATCCTGGTTCACCCCAAACGATGGGCTACGTCACCCTCGAGTTTCTTCCGAGATTTCACTATCTCTTCAATCGTTATAAGTATTCTTTCACGAGCCTCTTCAGTCTCTACAACCAAGATTCTTTCACACTTAGCCTCTGCAGTTATCTCATACACCTTTTTCTTTTCAGAAAAATATTTGAATACTTTGTTACAGTAAGATAGCACTCAGCTAGTTTGCACTTAATCGCTTTTTCACTTTGTGTAATTTTTCTAAAATCAGCAGCTTTTTAGTTTTCGACTTCTACTTGAATTTATAGCCTTCGTCTTTAACTGCTTCTTGAATCTTGAATCTTGAATCTTTAATCTTTAAAGAAACGGTTAATCAGTTGAGTTCTGTAACTAACTCGAACTGACTCTTGCGTCTATTTTTTTACTGCGTCTGCATCTGCTTCACATTTACATCTGCTTTGCTTTTGCGCGTCTGCGTTTGCTTTGCATTTGCGTCTGCGTCTGCTTTGTATTTGCGTCTGTGTCTGCTTTGCTTTTGCATCTGCGTCTGCGTCTGCTTTGCATTTGCGTCTACGTCTGCTTTGCATTTGCGTCTGCGTCTGTTTTGTATTTGCGTGTCGTCTGCTTTGCATTTATGCGTCTCATACTGCTTTGCATTTGCGTCTGCTCACTTTTGCATTTAAATCGCTTCGCTTTGCATTTATTTCTATGTCTCGCTTTGTTTTCTTGTATATGATCTCTCTTTGTTTGTTATACATCAAAATCATTTTTATGTAAAGTCATTTTGACTTAACAATCTCCCCTTTTGAATATAACAAATTTCATACAAGAAAAGAAAATGTAACAAAGTAAATTTACTGATTTTGCAAAGTAGAAAAAAATTATCTTCTTCATTTCTTCGTGCATTGTGGTCACACCTTCTTTGTCCTAACATCCTCTCCTTTTATGTTGATTATCTTCTTTCCTGCTCTCCCCTATTTGTTATAATAAAAATGATTAACGATTCGGATCTTCAGAGCTATGCTATCATCTTTCGGATCATTCACCGTCTCCTTCATGTTGTTGAGTTCACCTCGTGTCGCTAACTTCAATCGTGGATCAACCGACGAAGAGGCTTGATCAACTTCTGGCGATGGAGGAGCGAAAGGAATTGAAGTAGTGTAAGCATCGAGAGGATGTGATGTAGTCTTCATTGATCTCAAAGGTAGGTGGATTGGATGAACGTTTCACTCGTGAAGATTTAAATCAAAAGGAGCAGCAAGATCAAGAATCGTGGTCCTTGCGGTGGTAGGGCTTGTGCTTGAATAGGCGATGTATTAGAAAGGGATAATACGAAGAACTGCGACGAGGAACTCGATAAATGTTTACGTTTTATTCTTCCCCATCGACAGTCTTCCTCACTATTAGTATGGCTGCAGCCGCTTTATCGACTTACGCAAAGCGCGCATGCTTCATCAATTTTCGTACCTCTTCGCAATTTGATCTGCATGACGGATCATCACTAACATCATCTTCAGGATATAATTTTGATTTCCCCTGGTAAAATCTTTTGAGAATCTTGGTCAGATATCTGGTGCAACCATTATCTTTTTATTTTAGTGATTGGGAAAATAGTACACGGATGGCGGGGACGTTTTGTAGGATATGACATAGTAGCAAAGAAATCCCAAAGTATCATAGAAGATCTTTTCGTCTTCTTTGAGTAACTCCCATGTGTTATGATTAATCACCATAGGTTGTACCACGCCTACTATCTTCTTCATCGGTTGAACACCGATTGCAATAGCGGTCTTACATACGTAACTACTTCCACCATTTTGATCTTCAACTTCATTTCCTCAAAACTTGTGGTAGTTGTATACCATTAGACACGGTTTATCATCCTCCGAATCAGACCGCTGTTGCTTCTTGTGTTAGAGTAGTGCCTAAAAGGCAATCCCTTTAGCGCTTTTTTGTTCATAGTCATGTACGCACTTTATGAATAAATAAAGAAAGGCATGTTTCATTTATTTGATGTTCTTTATGAATTGATATTGATCTTTAATCAAATTAATGAAGTCCATGATATATGACATAGCATGAAGGAAATTATGATGTGATCATAATCCCGAGATTCCTATCATGTGCAATTATGTCGTTGTCTAAATTCTCCCTAGTCATAGGATTAATGAGACTGGACATCATTAATCCGGACAGACTAGCATATGTCATACTCCTTGATTGGATCAAGCAGTGGATCTCAGAAACTGTAAATATGAGATATTTAGAGTTGACATATGGATGCTTACTAGTGGTAGTAAGTACATTGGATGACCTGCCATGAGATCATCACATGGATTTAATGTCAGTGATAATCTCATCATAGCAATGGTGCAAGTATCCTTAGACTTGAGGTACTCAAGGATATCTTGGATACTGATCCTGTACTTTGACTCCATTCCTCGTGGCCTTCCAGAGGTTACTCATAGGGTGGTGCTTGGAGTGCGGTTTGAGGTATTCAAGGTAATTGAGTAGCCAATAAAGGATTCATCACTACGTGAGAATGAAGAGATACCACACCTCTCGTCGGGATCATTACTTTAAGTCTCGGCGAGCATGACTATGTCATGAAGAGTGTCTTCATGGACATATAAAGTAATGAGTCCTCGACAGAACCGATTTCACTTGGCTAGACTTAGTCTAGTAAGAGTTGACATATTAGCCATACTCATAACCAAGTGGGGTATAGGATGATGAAAGGACGAATTGCACAAGAATTGTACATGGAAGGGTTCGTGATCCGGTTCGTGATGAATTCATCAAACCGATTACTTTCCGGTCAATTGAGGTCATGATGTGTTGCTAGATACCGCTCATGACTTGCTCAGTTAATTGTTAATCTAAGTGGCCAACATAACCGAAACCTAAAGGGTCACACGATAAGAGTGTTTGGAGAATCAGTAAAATAGTTATTAGACCGAGTTCCAATTATGGAGAGCATTAGATTAAATGGATCCCGATGGGATTGGGATATGTCCCATGAGATCGCGACATCAATATTGCTAAGAAAGGTTTAGGAGTCGTTTCAAAGATCCAGACCTAGAGGCGCAGGTAGGACCAACCCCGCTTGATCGACCTCTTAGTAATAATATATATGTTAATTAATTAAGTAATTAATTAATTAATATTATATATATATGCATTATACGTGGAATGAGGAGAAGAAGGAAGGAAGCTTCCATTGGAAGCTTAGTCATCACTTTCATTTATTTGCTAAATGACAAAAAAGATAAAAGATGGATGAAAGATGAGAAGATGAAGTTTGTATGCCTTTATCTAAGAAGAAAAAGAGTTATTCTAATGGCTTTTGGCAAGGCATCATCGTGGGATTAAGAAAAGGAGAAAGGTTTTGTGAAAACCTAAGGAAAAGTGTTTTCTCTCTTCTTCATCTTCATTCGAGGCCTTCTTCTCCAAGCTTCTTCTTCATCTTTCCAACGTTTTCTCAAGCTCTCCAGGACAGAGGTAGGGTCTAGCAGCTCTTATTCTGTTCTAGCTATTCCCGGATCAAAAGGGTTTGACTCGGTTAGGTTTTCTGATCTCTGCGTGGATACCTTTAGAGATAGTCTCTATTGGCTATTCAGGTTTGAGTTTTCATACCGACACCGGGATCCTGGGTTTCGGGAAGGTCCCGGGAATAAAAAAAACTTTTGTTTCCGCTGCTGGAACATGTGATGTTCCTCCCGGGATTTTCCTACAGTGGTATCAGAGCGTCTGGTGTCGTGTATGAAGCTTTAACTGAAGCTAGATCATAAACCCTAATTGCTTGTGATGTTGTAGCATGTATTCTGTTCAGATTTCGAATTGCTATAGAGATAGGGTTTTCGAAATTTTTCTGCCCAGGAATGTTCATAACATGTTAGAGAATATGTCTATGAATTTTCAGAATTTATCGATTTGATTAGATAAAGTTTTGCTAATTATTTCCCTAAGCTTACAGATGCTGTTTTTGAAACGATTCTGTGAACAGGCAGTAGTATAAAATCAAGAATAAATTCTAGAAAAATAATTTTCTGAATTTTCCTTCACCTACATGTCTCTAAGATGTTGGTGAATGTCTGTGAGCATGGAAATTGGATTTCAAGGTGATTGGATATTTATTTTCGATTTTATTCTATTCTGTTGGGAATTGCTGTGCTGATGAACACAGATTTTGAATCAGTTTTGTTATTTTGGTTGACTGAGTTTTTGATGGTCTAAAATCCTGAAAAAATTCAGGTAGAATTTTCTGAACATGTAGTAACCTATATAATTTTCTCAGAATTTATTGAAATTTTTTCGTTGATCATTTCAAGCAATGTACAGAACTGGACAGTTTTGGTGAAAATTGTTGGGACTGTTTTGCTTGGCTTGATTGAGTTTGCTTTTTCAATTCCAATGCCTTGCAGCATTTTTAATGTGATTAAAAATGTGTTATCTTGATGTAGTATGATTGCAAAATTGAATTGCTTGAATTTGCTTTTCCAAGAATTTTTGAATGCCGAATTGGTCACTTTTGTGTCTCGTTAGTACATTTCATTTTCTTGCTTGTTTTGGCCGTCACAATTTTTGTGACAAGTGTCGGAGTAATTTTGAGAATGTATACACTAGCTTGAGATGCTTAGGGTGAGAATTTGGGTGTTCTTAAATTATTTGGATATTTATGAGTTTTAACTCATTTCAAGCTTTTCATATAGTTTGACTATTTAAGGCATTCATGGATCAATGAAGTGTTCATTGATACATCAACTAACAGATATTACCTTAGGTATCATGGTATTGTGAATTGGAATTGCATTGATTGAGGAATTAGCCGATTAGAAATAATAGCAATCTTGCAGAATAAGTCGACTTGTTTTCAGCATAAGTCGACTTGTTTGCAGCATAAGTCGACTTGTTTGCTACATAAGTCGACTTGTTTGCAGGATAAGTCGACTTGTTTTCTGGATAAGTCGACTTGTTTTCTGGATAAGTCGACTTGTTCAAGATTTCAGTATAAGTCGACTTGTAGCTTCTTGTAAGTCGACTTATACATGGGCAGGTGAAATAAGTCGACTTGTGTCATACAAGTCGACTTGTGTGTGGGCAGAAGCATAAGGTGACTTGCATTTGATGAAAGTCGACTTGTGACATGCTCAGGATGGATGATGGATGATTATAAGGATTGATTCAATTTGATTGATGAAACCTAAATCATGCCATATAGTCCTAGTGACTATGATCCTTCAGCTTGGAGTCTAGAGTTTCTAAATCCCTCCTCGGTATATGAAAACTAACGCCTTCCATTAATATGGTAAGAACCAGAGTTCTTATAGGGATGGGTTGTTGGGTAAACCCAAGCTCACTCTATACTGGATATGTTTGAACCATGAAAATATGATTTTCGATTAATGGGTTGGTTTTCACCGAAGCGTTGGTTTGTTGAGTAAACTCAAGGTCAACGTGGACAGAGGCGAAATTGGGTAGCATACATCGGATGTATCGCATCAAAGAGTTGATACTCAATGTAAGTGCATACATCAACAAGTTGATAAGACTGATCGATAGTTGTGTCTAAGATGTAATTGGTATATCTAATACCTCCGAGACATAAGGTGGCTTGTTGGTAAACCCAAGGTCATTCTCAATGTCGGTTATCGATGATGCAATTGGTATGTTCGATACCTACCGATTGACCTGTTATGGCTTGTTGGTAAACCCAAGGTCATTCTTAGCAATATCGGATATCGACCCACTAGACATTATGTCACTTTGTTTCTTTGGATTCAGTAATGAGGGTTATGGATTCTATGAAACTAGTGGGAGTTCTTTTACATATCATTCAAGTCCTTATGATTATGCAGCTATTCCTATTCTAACATTCTTCCTCTCTATCCGTAGGTTGTTTGAAAATGTCGTCAAGTGTGAATCTTCGCCACTTATGGATTCCAACAAGTTAATCGACCGAATTTTCTTGTCGTTAAGGAATCGAGAATAGTTCTCGATCTGAAAGTCTGGATATATCCTAGATTTTCCGCCTCCAGATGCACTGCTTGTCGATGCTTCGATGATGATCGAAGGCATATAGTAAGCATCTAAGGATGATGACATGGCGACTTGCATTATGCTTACGTCGATGTCACCGAGTCGCTATGAAAGACGAGTCCATGGATGCTCATACTATAATTTTTCATCTTAGGGAGCTGTTTGACGAGCAAGCCGGTCCGAAAGGTTCGAGACCTCAAGGCTTCTCTTCACTACTAAGATGGCTCCAGGACATCTGGCATGCAAGACGCATCGAAGATGAATGGCTATATTGAGAGATTGGCCATCTTAGGTTTTGAATGGATCATGAATTAAGTATAGACTTAATTTGGTTGATTGTCCGGCGCTTATGCACGCCTGTGCTAAACTATCGGATGAACCAAATATCCACTACAATACCGAAATGATCAATCTGCTTTCAAGACAACCGAAAGATTATCAAGAGTGATAGTAAGCAAGTCTTGGTGGTTGCTTCTTCATCTTTGGGTCCAAGAAGAAGAAGAACCCAAAGAAGAAGAAGGCAAAGAAACCAAAAGGAGGCGCCATCAAGAAGAAGACTAAAGAAGCTGCCCGAAAGGAACTTGCTTCCATTGCGGTAAAGATGGCCATCGGAGGCGCAATTGCAAAGTCTATTCGAGTCGCCGAAGCGTAAGAAGGCATCGATGCCTCGACTACTTCAGGTTTGTATGTCATTGAAGTTAATCTTGTTATTGATCACAACATCCGGTATTTGATACTGGTTGTGGCTCACATATGTAATGATATGTAGGGCCTCGAGGACGATGAAAACTCATGAAGGAGAAGTAGACCTACGTGTTGGAAATGGAGCAAGAGTTCTTGCATTAGCCGTAGGAACCTATGTTTTGTCTCTCCCTCTGGGGCTTGACTGGAATTGGATGATTGTTATTTTGTACCCGTTTGACAAAGAATATATTATACATTTCTTGTCTAATAGATTTGGATTCCATATGAATTTTAGTAGCAATGGTTGTTCTATCAATTCTAATGGAATGCTTTATGGAACTGTACATTGTGCAATGGTATTTACATATTAGATATGTCTAATCCAATTTTAAATGTCAATGACACCAAACGGCATAAAAGAGATAATCTAAAGTCAACTTACTTATGGCATTGTCGACTTGGCCATATAAATGAGACACGCATCGCTAAGCTCCACAAGAATGGTAGTTTAGGGTCATTTGATTATGAATCATATGACACATGCGAATCTTGTTTATTAGGCAAGATGACTAAGTTACCCTTCAAGGGAAAGGGTGAACGAGCGATTGGAGTATTAGACCTAATACATTCAGATGTATGCGGTCCGATGTCCATCCATGCCAGAAGTGGTTGTCGTTACTTCATTACCTTTATCGATGATTACTCACGATATGGGTACTTGTATCTGATGAGATACAAATCTGAAGTGTTTGAAAAGTTCAAACAATTCAGAAATGAAGTAGAAACCAGACTTGGTAAAAGTATCAAGGCATTACGATCCGATCGTGGTGGAGAATACTTAGACCAGCAGCTTCGGATTATCTCGTAGATAATGGCATTTTATCTCGATGGACTCCTCCTTACGCCGCAAGATAACGGTGTGGCTGAAAGGAGAAATCGAACCTTGTTGGACATGGTACGATCAATGATGGGTTTCGCAAGTTATCAAAATCGTTTTGGGGTATCTTTAGAGACAAATTGCTTACTTGCTAAACAGAGTTCCCTCTAAGATATTGATGTTACTCCATATGAGATGTGGATTAACGAAAACCTTATCTTTCTCATTTGAAAGTATGGGGTTATCCTCGCTTACGTGAAGCGGATTCAATCGAGATAAGCTTGAAGCAAAGTCCGACAAGTGTTTGTTTGTAGGATATCCTAAGGAGACCATGGGATATCAATTCTACTTCCGAGGAACAAAAGGTGTTTGTTTGAAGCATGCTGTCTTTTTTAGAGAAAGAGTTTCTTCTGAGAAGACAAGTGGGAGCAAAGTCGAACTTGAAGAAGTTCAAGATGCTCAAACAAGCACAGATCAATCGTCAACTCAGACCGCCACTCATTCGGATGAAGTAATAGCTCAACCTTCCGATGCACACGAAGTTCGAGGTCAAGTAGGATGCGCCTTGCCCCGAGAGATCTGATTTCGTAAGTGAACAGAATGACGTATTGCTCATAGAAAATGATGAGCCTGCTACCTATGAAGAGGTTACAAAAGTTCGAGTTCGAAAATGGCTTTGTGCTATGAAAGCGAAATGGATTCCATGTACATAAAGCAAGTATGGACTTTGGTTGATGCACCAAGGATAAAACCTATAGGGTGCAAATGGGTTTTCAAGAAGAAACGACATGGATGGTAATGTGATTACCTACAAAGCAAGGCTTGTGGCCAAAGGATTTCGCCAAAGACAAGGAGTTGACTATGACGAGACCTTCACCTCAGAGAATGCTTAAATCCATTCGGATACTCCTAGCCATTGCGCTCATTATGATTATGAGATATGACAAATGGATGTGAAGATGCTTTCCTTAACGGAATCGCCGAGGATGTGTACATGACACAACCAGAGGGCTTCACTTCGATGATGGCGAAAAGGTATGTAAGCTTCAGAAGTCCATCTATGGATTGAAGCAAGCATCCAGGAGTTGGAACATCCGTTTTGATGAGTCAATCAAAGAGTTTGGTTTTTCTCAAAATCCGGATGAGTATTGTGTGTACAAAAAGGTTAATGGGAATGCAATCGTTTTCCTTGTGTTGTATGTAGATGACATACTGTTACTCGAAAACGATGTCTCAATGCTTCAATCAGTCAAAATTTGGTTGTCCAAGCAATTTGCGATGAAGGACCTGGGTGAAGCAACTTATATCCTTGGGATAAAGATCTATAGAGATAGATCAAAGAGGTTGCTTGGTCTTTCACAATCATCGTACATAGACAAGATGCTAAAAAGGTTTAGCATGGAGCAATCCAAGAGAGGGTTTCTTCCCATCACTCATGGGATAACACTCTCGAAATCAATGTGTCCTAAGACACAAGATGAGAGGATGCGCATGGATCAGATCCCGTATGCATCTGCAGTAGGATCGATCATGTATGCTATGTTATGTACGAGGCCCGATGTATCGTATGCTCTGAGTGTCACGAGCGGATACCAATCGGATCTGGTGAGGGTCATCGGGTGGTCACAAGAATATCCTCAAGTACTTACGAAGGACTAAGGATGTTTTCGATATATGGAGATGGAAATCTCCAGTGAGCGAACATACGGATGCCGCCTAACTCGACAAGGATGACTCAGATCCCAATCAGGTTATGTTTTCACGCTAAACGGCGGAGCGGTCAGTTGGAAGAGATTTTGTGGAAAAGCTCTAGGGTGGTAGCAAATCTCAAGGTTTTAAGGAAAAATTTAGCTAACTTACAAGAATTTGAAGAAACTTTGAACAAAATCTGCGATAAAATGGGAGATATATGTGAAAGGAGAGTTAAACAAGAAAGAGTAGAAGAACAGGCACGCAAAGAGTGTGTGTTTTGGCTTAATTGTAATTTTTATATAATGAGTTTTCTCTTTGAATTCTAATGCATTTATTTACCGGATAAAAAAAAAATTAAAGAAATTATTTTGAAACATTTTAAGTTCTAATAATTTGTTTCCTTATTAATGTAAACCAGATTAGAATTTTGTTCTTAAAATTAAAAGGGCTAAGTGTTATATAATTCAAATTATTTTATTAATAAAAATAGTATCACTTTATTAAGTTGTGAATATAAATATTTGGTGAATATGTTATTGTATTAATAACAATAATAATTTTGATATTTAAATTATAGCTTGAAAATGTTCAACACAAAAATTTATCAACATACACACTATATACTTATATAACTATTTTATCAAGGATCAAAAGTTAATATTAATTTAATATGTTATTTATAATCTGCATTATTAATTGTTCATTGTTATCATATACACTATATACTCATAATGACTATTTTATTAAGTACGAATGTTAATATCAATTTAATGTGTTATTTATAACTGTATATGATTAATTGTTCATTGTTATAATATTTTTAATTATGATATTAAATTTAAATCTTAATCATAATTTCTTTATTATAGTTAATTTTATGCTATAATAAACTGTTAATTTAATAATTTTTATTTGGTAGGAGACAATAAAACAATGATATTTACATAAGATATCTAAAAAAAAAGTGACTCGAAGGAAAAATTAATTGAGTATTTAATTTAATTTATATTTTATGAGATGAATATAAGTAATAATTTAGAAATAAAATGTTTAATTTAATGCTAAAGTTTGTTACTAATTAAGGGTTAAAATAATATAAGGTAATAATGATTAATATGAAGGGTAAATAAAATTAATTGATTAAATAGTTAAAAACATTAAATGTTTATTATGAACTGAAAAGTATTAATTAATTGTCATTTAAGCATAACTATTATGTAATTATAAGCATATTTAAAATTTTCAAAAAACTTTAATTGTAGGTAGTATATATGAATTTTGGATTCGTTAAGATTTGTAGTATAAGTTTTATTTAGTTGGATTTAAAAACGTATGGAGCAAAGATCGTTAAAATTATATTTTAATATAAAATATATATATACATATATATATAACATTGTTAAAAATATATTTATATTATATTTAAGTCAATTTATTAATTATAATGTAATTAGGAAATTAATAAAATTAAAATTAAAATTAATAAAAATGACAGAAAATGTGAGCTAATTATTAACAATTAAATTAAAATTAGCTAATTAGTTAATTAATAAATTAAATTCTAAAGAGCACAATTTTTTGATTGGTGTTAAATATATTATAATTAATACTAATTAGAGATATATATATATATTTTATTATATCCATATATATATATATATATATATACATATATATAATAGCAATAATAATATTTACATAAATATATGAATTAATATGAGTCAGTAATATATATATTTGTTATCATATTTATATATATAATGATGATAATAATAATAACAATAAATCGTTGTACATTGAGGTGTAGCGAAAGAAGTATTTTTTTGAGTTATATAGATTGCACAAGGGTGATTTTGTTGATTGAAAAGGGATGTCACTGTCGTTCAAATGCACAATAGCGACATTGGGGATTGAATAGCAAAAATCGCTATCGTGCAAATGCACGATATCGACTTTGGATTCAAAAGGGAATGTTGCTATCGTGCAAATGCACGATAACAACATTGGGAGATGAATAGCGGAAACCACTATCGTACAAAAGCACGGTAGCGACTTTGGATATATATATCCAAATGTATATATCGTACAAAATCATGGTTACATAAATAGATAAATATATATAATGAAATTTAAAGACAAGGGTGTGAAAAAGGAATAGTAACATATATATATATATATATATAATGAAGTTTACATTAATTTATTAATTATAATGCAATTAGGAAATTAATTATATATAAGTTAAAATTAAATAAAAATGATAGAAAATATATGAGCTAATTAGTAAACAATACAAAATATTAATTAATCTATTAATTATATTAATTTTTAAATAAATTATAGTTTAATGAATTAATCAATTTATTATATTATAATTATGAATAATAAAATCAAAATTTGCTTATTCACCACACGCTGAAGTGCAGCTCCTTGACCCAGTTGACCCAATTGCGCACATAATAAAAGCTTCATGAGTTAACATTAACAGTTTATAATAACACGACAATGCAATTCAAGATTTTCTTGTCCATCGACATTTGAACTTCTAAAGTCAATAACTTCTGATCCACAATTCAAAAATTTGCAAACTTTATATTAATGGAATATACTCATATTACTATTTGATCAAGGACTGAAAGTTAATATTAATTTAATATGTCATTTATAATTGTGCATTATTAATTGTTCATTGTCATCATATACACTATATAGTAACAATTATATTTTATTAAGTACCCAATGTTGATATCAATTTTATGTGTTATTTATAACTTAACATGAATAATTGTTCATTGTTATTATATTTTTAATTATAATATTAAATTTAAATCTCAATTATAATTTGTTTATTATTGTTAATTTTGATGATATAATAAATTGTTAATTTAATCATTTTTATTGTTAGGAGACAATAAAACAATGATATTTACAACAGAAAAAATATTTTGTGACTCAAAAGGAAAAATTAATTGAGTATTTAATTTAATTTATATTTTTGTTATCGATAATAATTAAATATTACAAAATTTAAAGATTAATTATTCCATTAATTGTATCCTTTATGATTAACAATATTTTATTAAAAAGGAGGGTTGAAAGAAAAATTAGAATTTGAAATTTAGCTAGTTTGTCAGATAATTCAATGTTAACACGAATGTCGCCATATTTTCTTCAAGTCCTCTAGTTTTAAGACTTCTTCACACAAGTTGTGCAAATTTACTATAACCCAAAGTCACCGTCATCTGAAAAGTCACTGTCGCGCTTTTACACGAGGGCGCTTTTCTACTTAACTCAAAAGTCACCATCGTGCATATGCACGACAGTGCAATTCAACATCTTCTTGTCCACCAAAAACTTTTGATCCAGAATTGCAAAATTGCAAACTTTATATCAATGGAAAGCTAAGAGAAAGATGAACAACTTTCATGAAGACAATAATGTCAAAATATGCCTGCATCGAAACAGTAAATTCATGGAAGTTTCAGATCGAATTTGTACCCTCTTACAATTCTTGAAAAGAAATATCCTAGCTTTCATTTTTGAAAATTCAAAACTTCAATTTTTAATTTTGTCCATTTCATTTAACTTATTCACCACAAATTCAGACCATAAAAAATATGCAAATTTAACCAAGTTTCATCAGAATAGAAAAAAAGCACAAAGTAATAATACAAGGAAAAGTGTGCATCATTAGAGCCACAGAGAAAAAGCCGGCCAAATAAATGAATTTTAAAGCGACATGATTGAGACCTGGCAAAATTTTATCGAAGGAATGGCTCTTCGTTTCATCCAAGAAGGCATTACTCATTTCATTTTAAAATAATGTTAAGTCCCTTAAAGAAGAAACAATGGAGGCATTAAATGCGAAATGTTAGGTATAGTCGTCTAGATAAAGAAAGAGTACATTTATACGCAGGTTGAAACTGACGAGAGTCAGAGATTAATCAAGAGAGATTTACTTTTGTGATTTTTTCTTCCAAAATAGATTGAATTGAGGGAGGGAAGGGGACTTGATATGATGTTGGATGTAGAGAACAATCATATCTTGAATCAATTTTCCTTTTCAATCAATATACTGACAACTAAAATTTATATTTAATAGTTTCTCACTTGACTGGTGCGAACATTTTAGTCTTAAGATCTCTTTTATAGGAGTGCAAAATTTGGGTTGGCACGTTTCTCCGTAAAAATGAAGAAAATAAATCTAATTATTATGAGGTTTTGCTGATTTCTGACTTGATTACTCTGAATATTTGTGTAAGGTAATTTACTTGTATCAGGTATTAAACCATTAAGATCTCATTTATAACAATGCATGTCTAAATCGACGGCGCAATTTTTGGAAGATTATCTTTTGATATCCGTACAGATTTTGGGTTGATAGTTTTTGTTATCCGTTCAAGTTCGAGACACCATAATTTGCGGCCTTTGAGATGTAAACGATCAAGCAGGGGGGTTGAATAGATCTCTAAAGCTTTTTGTATTTTTCTAAAATAAAATCAGAAGTTAATTCACACAAAAACAATTTAAACAAATTTAAATGTAAAGAGTAGGGAAGAAGAGCAAACACTATTTTTATAGAGGTTCGGTGCTAAGACCTACGTTCTTTACCTAAGCTCCCACTTAGGATTTGGCAAACAACTTTATTACACACTTTTTAGTTTAGGGTGAATTCTTACAACACCACTTGATTTTCGGCTCAAGCTACCTTTATAATCGATTTGTTTTCTGGCACAAATCCTACCTCACAAGTGACTTTTCACTAATCACTCAAATCACAAGAATAAAGAGATAAAGATGAAAGAACAATGCTCAATACAAATTTGAAACAGTTAAGAGCAATATGGAGCAAATTTGGAACAATAGTGGAATTCTTTGACTTGTTGGACTTCAGTATCTTGATCCCTTGATGCACTACTATTTATCTGAAGCTTTTTAGAGGAATATAGACATTGTAAATCCTTTCTAGCCATTGCATGAATTCTTATGAACGTTGCTTAATTTTCTCCTTTCCATTTGTGAATGATTCGGATAAATCTTGTCCATCTCTACCTATTACTCGACTAGTCGAGCTGTTATAGTCGACTAGTGTTAACATATTTCACTGCAGGCTTTAGCTTTGCTCCTCGATAAGTCGACTAGTGTTCCTATTCAGTTGATTTGTAGTCGACTTGCAACATATCAGTCGACTTGTTTTAACCCCATTATGATGATCCTTAATTCTTAGTCGACTTGTTGCTGATTCCAACGGATACATTTAATCAAATCTTCCCATAATCTTCATTTTTAATGTCTAAATCATGTTGAAGATTGTTTCCTTCTTGATTCCTCAATGATTTATAATGTCTTCTAGATTTCTTTCAATCCAAAACACCTGAAATAAATTTCTTAACCAATTCTATACATTTTATTATTATCAAAACATAAGTAGGATTTAATTTGTCAACCACCCATGGTCCAACAATCTCCCCCTTTTTGATAGTGACAAAATACTTAAAAATTGTTTAAGAATTGAAAACAAGAAAATATTGATCAAGATTTTATGCCTTGTCATTTTGGTTAGAAAGCTCCCCCTCAATCATATAAATCATTGAATGTAATAAAATTGTAAAATCAATTTTATAAAAGGAAGTGGAAATCAAGATAGTCTCTGATATTTTAACAAACTCCCCCTTAATCACGTGACTAAAGAGTATCAATTTCAATTTCCAATTTGACTCCCCCTTTTTGTTATAATCAAAAGAAAAATACAGCAATTTGAAGAAGAAATATAGGAAACACAAAAAATCAGTAATAATAAACACAAATATGAAGAGAAGGAGTAATTTCAAAGTCATTACGGAACAAAACAGGCCAGCAAACATAAGAAGTCCTAAGAAGCACTCAAGTACAAATAGGACAATAGGAACACACATACTAGAAAGAGCACAAGAAAATAATGTCGGTCGAGGTAAAATGTAAAACACATCATGATGAAGAATCATCATGCCTACAACCTAACTTATCAAAGATCTTCTTGATATTCTTCTCCAAACGGGTAAGCATACTGAGTTGATCATCAATATTTTTCTCCATTCTCATAAGCATATCTAGTTGATCATCATTGCGTTCATTCATCTCTTCCAGCTGATCTCGAATCGTCCGAAGGTCATCTTGAGAAACTTCACTCCTTTGCATATTACTGGGTCTGGAACTGCTAGAGCGATCATTTTCCCTCTTAGAATGCTGACTCTTAGGCACTTGCTCACTCTCCAATGTCAGACCTAGCTTCGCCACATGATAGGAATAAACCCATCCTTTCTCTACTGTTTTGACCAGTTTTATGCTGCAGAGATTATAAGGAGTGAATCTCCAACTCTGAGGATAGGGATAATGGTCATAAGCCTTGAGATTGCATTTTTGGAGCTTGGCCATGTGAGTGATCAGTGCTCCATAGGGCATGCCTTTATGCTTTGCAGTTTTGCCCTTAAGTTCACCCCTTAACCAATTGGCTTTCTTTCTCATCATTTGTATGATCAAGCTTGGAAAATTTATTTTCCGTCCTTCTTCCAACTGCCAAAGTATCTCCTTATCCAAGTTTGTGATATGAATGTTGCTTGCCTTCTTGGGATACACCACACGATTGATAGCATAATGTAGTAGTCTATAGTTCAAAGGCAAATCCATTGCCTCAAAAGGTGGCGAATGATCTGAACATAATCTTGCAAGCAAATCATCACCCTTGGTTTCAGTGTACCCAAATTATCCTCAGCCTCCTCATGCGTCTCACCATCCTCATGCCTTAAGATATCCAAATCTAACAAAGAAGCATTAGGCCTAACTCCACCTTTAGGCAATTAAAATCCTCTAGAAAAATAATCTTCACAGATAAACATTTCTTTGCCTTGAATATGTGATTTCAAGTGCATTCCCGTATTTACATTGCTTCTAATTACCACGAGATTAGCATAGAATTCCCTCACCATATCCTCATAGATTTCATCAGCATAACCCAAGAAATAACGCAACCCATAACTCATGATTTCAGAAAATAAATCCTTGTATTCACTATGCTCTAATTAAGTCCAATCAAATCTCATAGAGGCTATCAGTACCTCATGTTTGAGCACCGTATGATATAGGGTCTGAGCATCGCGGGAGATGAACCTTGCTTCTACTTCCTCATTTTCTCTTTCACCACCGCCTCTTGAAGAAGTCCCACGAACCCTTGGACCTCGTGGAGGAGTGACAGTCTTCTTCCCTTTCCCACTAGTCTTGCGTGGAGCCATTTGTGGAGATAGAAGGATTTTAGAGAGATGGAGGAGATTTCGAATGTTAGGGTTTAGGAGAGATAAAATGAGATTTTGATAGAAGAAGGATGGTTTGAAGAGGTTATCAATGGGCTTTGTGTTTGGGAGAATCGATTGACAGTGGGTATGGTGGATTTGAGAAAATCAGGGGAGAGTAGTCGACTAAGGGTGTATAATTTGTGAAGGAGAAGACAAGAGTTGTTTCGGAGATTTGGGAAAATGAGGTTTTTTAAAAGGGTTCCAAAAGTCTTATAGTCGACTAATATGAAGTAGTCGACTAATAAAATTAAAAGGATAAGTGGGGGTTATCTGAGGGAAAACTAGTCAACTGGTCGAGTGTTGTTAGTCGACTGGTTTGGAAAAAATAGGTGAATTAGTCGACTAGTCGTATACTGTTAGTCGACTATAACGATAAAAAGCTAAACCAACTTGAACAATTCCTCTACCTCAGTCGACTTAGACTCCAAATAGTCTACTGAAATGTTGCAAAACTCTAAATCAATCACTCTTTAGCCCAAGTGTAGAACATGATGATGTATTCTTCAGATGGAATTGCATTTTTACCTCATGTTTTGACCATTTCAATGTACTAATGTATGCAACAAATTAAAATCAACTAAGAGAATTTAAATCACACATACCAAATTTCAATTTGATGTTCACAAACACATCTTCCTTAAGGGGTTTAGTAAATATATCAGCTAATTGGTCACTAGAAGAAACATGCTTCAAACAAATGTCACCTTTCAAGCAATGATCACGTATAAAATGATGTCTAATTTCTATATGCTTTGTTCTACTATACAGAATTGGATTTTTACTCAAACAAATTGCACTGGTATTATCACAATAAATAGGAATATTTTTAACCACAATATCATAATCAAGCAATTGATGTTTAATCCAAAGAACTTGAGCACGTGCACTTCTAGCTGCTACATATTCAGATTCAGCAGTGGAAATAGCTACACTAACTTGCTTTTTACTTGCCCAAGAGATCAAAGATGATCCTAAGAAATGACACAAACCACTAGTGCTTTTTTTTATCTATCCTACAGCCACCATGATCAGCATCACTATAAGCATATAAATCAAGTGATTAACAACTGGGGTACCATAAACCATGATTAACAGTTATACTCAAATATCTAAAAATTCTTTTGCAAGCACTTAAATGAGAGATTTTGTAGCGCCCCCTCACCGTAGGGTACACATCGGGACGCCTGAAGGTCGCTCCGACACGTATCCCACGATAAAGGTGCACCACCAGAATATTCCCACTAATAATCCACATGGCATCGCAATAATTAAAACCAAATATCGTAAATCGAGAAACTTTTAAATCCAAAAGAATCTTAATGAGTCATCGAAGCAGAATAGACAAGTCTATCAGTCTCCTAAACAAAACCATAAAAAAAACTGATACAAGCATCTATCCTAAGTCATCCTCAAAAGTCCAACCCAGCTGACCGACCTTTGTGCCATCGCTTCTCTTACCAGCACACTCGCACGGCAGGAAAAGACTATCTCCGGAGCTAGGGGTCTACTCTATCGATCCTGAAAAATTAGATGCAATTTTGGGTGAGTTTGCGAACTCAGTGAGAAACCATCATCGATGGTTCACTCAAATCATGCATTACGCAAATTGCGTACAGCATAGCACAGTAATATTCAATTTACAGTATTATATAACAATTTACAGTAGTCTATAACAGTTTGCAGTATCAAATAACAATTTACAATAACATATAACAATTTACAGTATCATATCACAATTCACAGAATTATGCAACAGTTCACAGTAGCATGTAACAATTTGCAATCTCTCATGTCATCACATAATTCAGTAAGTTTGCAATTCAATCAGTCATGTGTATACAATGCATATGAGACTCTTTTCCAGTTATTCAGTGTTGTGCCCAAGTGCTCGATCGATGTTCGATGGGGGCGCGTCGAGATTTCTCCCCTCGAGCTCGAGGCCCGTCGATCAAATGTTGAGCTCGAGGCTCTTTTCGATAATAATAGCACTTGGGTCACATATCCATTATCGATCATGCATTTATGCATGCAATGCGATGTTCGATAATTCAATGTTCGATAATTGATGTATGGCTATAAAAGCCCGATGATTGCATTTCTCGGTGTCATGCGATAGTCCAATCAATACGGTAGAAGCATTCCATTTGATCATGTATATTTCATAATCATGCAATTTCACATTTGGCAAGTAATTCACATTGAGCACTTAGACGATCGAAATTTGAGAAACCAACTAGGTTACTCACCGTAACTTCCGAGCTCTTGCACGGAAGTTCCAAAGAATGTCCGTGGAATGACGATCCAACGACGCCTATACTGATAAAATACAGTCCCATTACTATATGCTCAATTAAACAATTCAGTGATGCATATGTCTCAGTGGAACTATGTACAATGCATGTTCACGATTTTCCCGGTGCCATAACCCAATTCGAACTCTTATGTCCCATTCTAACTCTTCGCTCAATTAATCGATAATAATTGATCCAATCCTATAATTCAGTTCAATTTTCTCAATTTATACTCCCTATAGCAATTCCCTATCTATTGGGTCAAAACCTTTATTGAAAATCCCAATTAAATCTCCAATTGTCTCAATTCAATATTTAGGTCACACTATGAACCATAATTGACCTTAATCTCGATAAATCAATACCAATTAAATTACATTCTAACTCCCATAATTATCCTCAATTGTAGACCTCTTTCCCTAGTCCGTAACGAATCAATAATCACCTCGATCGGAGGTCTATACCATAAGTTAGGCCCAATAAACAAACACTCATTCAATCAGAAAAACCCCTTCGCCGCGGCCAAGAGGTCTATACCAGACGTCGCGACGTGCGGGGATTTCCTCTTCTTCTCCGCTCGATTTCCGCCATTAAAGCTCTCTAAAACCTCCATTAAACACTCTCAACTACTCAACTCAACCATAATAAATGCCATAAATGCTCAAACAACCATTAATAACAACATTAAAGCCATTAAAACTTACCAATCGAAGATCAATCCACAAATCTCTCAAAAATCACCGTAACCCTAAAATCCTTCGAAATCAACGATAACCCACTCTCAATCCTTCTCAACCTTCATCAAACACAATAAACCATTTAGCCTAGCACAATAAGAAGAAACCATAAGGAAGAATCGACGAATCTCACCAATGGGGAAGGAATCGATGAACGCCGTGGGAGAAGGAAGAGAAGAACGACAATGCCTTAGGAAAATCCCCAATTTCAAACCTAGGTATATATAGACATAGGTCTTCAAACCAGTTCAAATAACAGTCTCTAAATTTCAATGGCTCAACATTTTAATTTCCTAACAGTATAACTCTAATTTTTCCATTGCCATTGGACAATCCTTTCAGTACTATACAGTCAATCAGTCAATCACTCCAAAATTTCCGGTCCGGGCATTTTCTCCTAAATTTCTCGAAAATTTCCTATAAGTCACTATCAGTAGCCAATCACTCATAGACTATTCTAAATCCATTATTTGAACCCAATTACTCCTAATTTCTCAATCAATCATAATCCAGTCAGTTCAGTCAGTTTCTAGTTCACAATCCAATCAATTCACGCTCATAATTAAAATGCCGAAAAATCATGAATGCATGTACCTATGGATAAATGCATATACAATAAACCTGTTCCTCTATAATTAGAGGCCAGTAACATGCTCAATCAGTGAATACAATGAAACCTATCAGTTTGACCCAATATTACCATAATGCCCTTGCTAACAGTAACGGGATGTTACAGATTTTAAGACAAGATTGAAATCTAGCACAAAGACACGTAGCAAACGTAATATCAGGTCTAGAAGCAGTCAAATATAAGAGAGATCCGATCATACCTCTATAAAGATTTTGATCAACATCTTCTTCATGTTCATATTTCTCCAAGACCACATTAGTTGCCATTGGTGTTGCTGCCACTTTGCATCCTTCCATTTTGAACTTATTTAGAAACTCCTTGGTATACTTTGATTGTAACACCCCACTCCCGCAAGACCTGAACCTGACATCGATGGTGATATCCGAGTCCGTGTCCTGCGAGGGTGGCATGCTACTGCACTCACTTAGTCAAAACTCAATATAATTTTTTTTAAAACTATGATCACAATTATAATATGCCAAAATCAGAAATCAATTTAAGTGGCCCATTTTCATTTAGAACATCTTCAATCACACACTACAATCAATAGAATTTCAATAGCCCATTTAGGGCCCATTATAATTACAAAACACTATTTTTCAGAAAATTGCGGAATACAAATTTACACAAAATACTAAAATACTGAATGCAGACGCAACTGATCCCGACCTCCATCTTTCACTTGCATGTAGTAGGCATACTCCCGTTTGTCTAACGGGGTACTCTTCAGAGCCTGTAAAAAAATTTATAAATTTTGGGTAAGTTTTGCAACTCAGTGAGTGAGCATCATCAATGGCTCACCCAATCACATAATACATATCACAACATTACACATTTTTCACTTCTCGTTTAATACAATATAATCCCTTATTTTATGCAGATGTAGTGTACATGAGACTCACTTTTCATTTGTTATTTTGTTGTGACCGAGTGCCTAAACTTTCCCTTGTAGGGCTCATTAATAACTGTCTCATATAGGGCTCATTAAACGTTGAGCCTGAAGCTCTTATTCACTTTTGAGCTCGAAGCTCATTTTCACACGTTGAGCTTTAAGCTCTAATCGTTAGCTACTCTGGTCACAATTACCATTATATTTCATGCATTCATGGTATGGAATGCATCACTCACGTTTGCATAAGCACATTCAATCATTTTCCTATGTCATCAGACCTTAGTCCGGCATTCAACATTAAAGTTGAGAAATCATACTTTCAGTCATATGCAAATGTGCACTCAGATCACATTAACAATCATATTAAGTACACTTAGCTCAGCTCATTCACATATAAGTAGCACTTCAATACCCCATTCAAAAATCACATCTTCGGACCTTCTGTCCGGTAACCAACATAATCAATCACATTCTGAAAATCAATCAATAATCAATTCATACACAAATTCAAATAATGAAATAAGACCATCTAGGTCTACTCACAGTACTCTCCAATTTAGCAATTTCTTCCAAGATCTGGAAACTCCTTAATATGGGCGCGTATCCTGCACATTGACATTATGTCGTACATATAATGCACATACATTAATACTTGCGCAATTAAAACCATTCGTATAATGCACACATGTGTATAACAATGCATATTCATGACAATCCCAGGTATCTTCCCTCTAATACATCTCAAGGTCATTCTTATATGAGAACTCGACTAAGTATAAATTATACTTAGGTTTATGCTTCACTAAACCCATTAAAATCTCCATTTCTTTCTCATTGATCCACTTCAGAAATTTCCAAATCATATTTTTGGGTCTATCTTTTACATCAAATTAAAAAGAGAAACTGGTATGATTTGATCATAATCTTTTTGAGAAAAGTGTTCCTCTATGTCTTATGTTTCTATAGACACCAAAATCACTCAATTTGGTTCAGTACTTTGGAAGATATGCCTCAATCACTTTTAGACTGCTCTTATCCAAAACAGTGTACTATATCCATCTTCAATCTAGAAATTCAATATTTTAGACACTGAATCAGAATTCGACTTCTTGAGACCATTTGTAGACCCATATCGTTAGGTTACTCCAATTTAAAAATCACTTCATTTGGAATCCTATAGATCCAATTATAAGTAAAACATTGAAGTATGCTCCGTAAAACTAATCCCATTTACACTGCCCCTATAGAGTCCCATACTTTCCTTTGATCAATCTCTTTCAATTCAACATCAATTAATACCAATTTTCATGGAGATGTAGTAAAATGTGTTAGGAACTTATTTCCTCAAGAACCAAGTCATTTGGAGGTCTAGGGAAGGAGTTATGGTCAAAAGAAGCAACCAAGTTTAAGACCTCAATCAAATTGAACCTAGTTTGGCGCGAATGCCATGACTTTTCAAAATTTCTTATCCCTTTCGTGTTTAGACCATTTGAAAGAGAACATCTAGATATAAAACTTTCATGAAGACACAAAGTAGAGATTCGACTTCTAAAATAGTCAAAAATCATGATTTCCCAAGTTGTCCCGTGAATGTCCGTTAAACGGACCTGCATGTTCGTTTAACAGACATGAATCGACCAAACAGCCCCAGTTCATCCGAGAAAGTCCGTTAAACGGACTTCCATGTCCGTTTAACAGACATACAATTCCCCAAGGGTGTTTTTACACCCGAGAAGATCCGTTTAACGGACATATATCTCCAAAACCTTCGTCCAAAGCCTCTTCCAAGGTTCCTACACTCATTCTAACATCATATACACCCATACACTTCTCAAATTCACATCTTTTAACACAAAACCACTTCATATCAACTTAAACACCAATTAGATTTCATTAAACTCTCAAATTTCACTTATTAGTTTTATCATTTCTATCATAACTTGCCATACAACAAATCCTATCCTTCTTTTTCCATAATCTATCTTATTCCTACATATCAAGCACTTCAAATTCAAAATCCAACATCTCAAGTTGATAAATTTTTCATGCATCCCTCAAGCTTAGTTCAACAACATCCTTACTTCAATTCAATTTCCTATTTGCTTATAATCACCCAATGCACAACATAAACATAGACATTCATCCAAGTTTTTGCAACATTCAGTTCTCATTTTCACATCAAAATTTGAGACTCTTAGGAGCACAATTTATAATCGATGTCTTCATAAGAAAGATAACCATATGACTCTAGTTTACTCCAAATCAAAAATCAACTCAATTAGGTAACTACAAAATAATTTATGGCTAACAAAAAAGTATATCAGTAAAACTTTTCTTGCTACAATTTTCCATATTTTTTTCCAACTTCTAACAAGTTACCTCTAACTCATCTTATACCTAACTTTTCTCTTCCATTTCACTTCCTCATCACTCCCTATCCAAATCAATGTCATATATCAATCACAAACAAATTATGATCTAGCATGATCATAAACCAAAAATAGAGCAAATACATATATATCCATTCATAAGCAATTTTATATACTCATCCAAACATCCTTATTTGCAAAAATTTAACTTCCATAGCATCTCTATAACACATTATATATATCATTAATCATCATACACAACCAAAAGCAAGAACTTTACCTAAGCTTTCCATCAATCATGACCTATATAGATACAATTCACATAATCAAATCATCACAACTCCATTTACCCTCCATTCTAGCATAAACCAAACTCTTTATCAAGGTCATACCACCTTTCTACTATATCTATAAATCATCACCCATCAATAACACAAATTTTTACACCCCCTTCACTATACAAGACACCCACATACCCAAAATCCACTACAAGAAAAGGAGGCATTTTGCGTCGTTTTTTAAACGTCGGTAAAGAAAGTTTGCCGTCGTAGAAAACTATCTTCGACGTCTATTCAGACGTCACAAACAACGTCGTGGAAGGTAGGGTAAGCTTTGGTGATCTACGACGTCTATTGTAACACGTCGTTGAAGGCGGATATTCTTCGACGTTTACAATGGCGTCGGCAAAAGTTTAACGATTTGCGGCGTGCGGGTAGGCGTCCGATTGAAACTAGCATTTCGGACGTGCATGAAGGCGTCGATAAAGGATTGCTATGCCGATGTTTAGAAGACATCGTGAAAATCCTTTTCTCGACGTCTCCTTGTATAGGCGTCGTAAATTGTTTAATAATTAATAATTAATAATTAACTGAATATTTATTTAAACTATTTTGCAAAATTAATTATTAATCAATTTGAATTAATTATTTGTAAATTTCAATATTGAATAAAATTGAATTTAATAAATATGAATTATAATTAATTTTGAAATTAAATTTGTTTTATAATTTTTGCAAATTTAATATTTATCAAATTTGTAAATTATTAATGAGTTAGTAAAAATAAAATTGCTTATGAATAAATTGATTTAACAATGTATCAATTTTGAATATATCATTAATTCTAATAATTGTTAATGTATAATAAGAATTGAATACATGCAAAAACAACTTATTATTTAACTACAATTCCCAAACATGTCATATCGATAATTAAAATAAAGTAAGCGTCATAAGTGTTTAATATATCAACATGTTTAGTCTAAATGAACATTATGTGTAGAAGATAAAACTTGCAAGAGCTTATTACATTGTTCGACTTGTGAAGTTAATCGATCCTTCATTTCTTTAAATTGTTTAGTCGACTCATCGACTTGAGGCTGTAACTCTGATTAGCCCTCTTTGACTCCTCATTAGCCCTCTTTGACTCTCTAATTCATCTCAAGTCTCTTTCGGCGAAGTATTTCCTAGTGGTGAGGCCCATTTCCATGCCAACAATGTAATCTGTTCTTGTACCCAAGACTTTGTCGCACACTTCATCCACTTGTCATCGGATGACCTTGTTCTATTGAATGTGTCATTTCATGACACATTAATTCTAGAAAAGTAAGAATAAATTACATACACATTCTCATGTAGCAAATATTTGTAAATGAACTATGTACTCACCCATTTTGCTTTGCATTCGGAGTTGTCCATTGATCTTTGGTTTCATTATAATGAGTGTGATACCATAGCTTCATCCGGTCACACTCTTCTCCTTCCTGTCGATCTGTTGTAAAGAAATATATTACTAGTAATTCTTTTCATAAATTTTAAAATGTCAATCAAAGTAAAATATAATTTAAAGATAATAACTCACAATCTCATGTCATATCGCTACAAAGGCCTTGGAGCCGGAGTTTGAGTGGACATTTGACGACTCCTTGCCATTTTAGCTTTTGACTTTTTCCTAATCATACGGAATAAAATCTATTACAACATCTATAACTCACACTCATAAATACGAATATATAATTAATTATCAAAGAAGTTGTTAAATAAAGTTTAAATATAAAAAAACTAACCTTTATGGCTGATTGCTCCCAATACTCGCACAAATCCATCCACTCATGCTTGTGATGAATCCGAAACTTCACGTCCTTTCCGTGCTTGGTAAAATGCTTTTTAGATTATACCTTTGATCTTTAGACCTTAAAGATAGAAACCTCTTCACAGCAGCATGTACTTCGTTGTCAGTCCTCATTCCCTTGACGTCTAGCTTTTGCTGCGAAAAATTATAAATTATTGGTCAAACAAAACAGATTCTGTCATTTATGTTTTGTTCCATTTATGTTTTGTTGCTGATTTTCAAACACAAAATCAGTAATGCAGTAATGCAACTACAAGTTCATTTGTTGTTTAGTAATGCAGGGTATCAGTAAGATTCTGAAGTCCATAACAAGTATACATATATGTCTCCTTCAAGTTCATTTGATCAGATATATAGGAAACAGTATTCACTTGCCTCACTATAGTAGAGACAGATGTGCTCACAATCAGCTTATCAGCAATTTATTAAGCTTGTAACAGCCGAACCTTAAGTTCTACAAATTGGAAGAATGGTTACCATCTAATCAATTTAATGACTCAACGATTAAGGAATGACATTGGGTTGGTTTAGAATGTAGTGTCTCACCGGAGTAAGAGCCTTAAATGTTAAAGTTTAGTAATGCGAGGTTATCGATGTCACGGGTATACATGACTATTTCTTGCGGTATCGATGTGATCATGTATACAATGACTTGCTTTGCCTGTGGAAAGTGAATCACATCAAAACTTTTATATGTTACAATTGAGTATCAATCTGAAACAATATGGAATGCAAACAATCACCGAACACATTTGATGAAATCGGTTGACTTACGAGTGAATTTAATTTGTTGACATTTTCTAAGATGTTAAAGTTTATAAAATGGTCAACTTGGTGCGAAAACATGAAAAGATGTTAAACATCTAGATGACCTTGAAGTTCACAACTCCAAGTTGACTTGTCCATTAACTAATCTGAATTAGTTAAGAATCAAACAAAACAGATATAATAATGCTCATCAATTCTGAAGTATCAACCTTAAGTAATGCTTACCTTTCGATATTGCTCCACTTCAAATCACACCACAGATGAGTTAACGTTTGAACCCGTAGAAATAGCAACCTAAAATGATAAAGAGATTTGCAATGTGAAAGTTATCAATTTAGAGGGATTAATGGCTATAAGAACACATAAGCATATTCAAAACTTAAACATGTACTCCAATATTTAACAAATACCTGGTGAGTTTATTGAAGACAATAAGAAGATTGTATGCTCTACCTGAAGTTTTCTCAACCACTTCAAGTTGCAAATCAAAATTTGAAATGTATTGCATATAAATTCAGCGCAAGTGAGTATAGATTTTTTTATCATAGAACTAAAGACCTTCATAGAATATGTTAACATGTGGATTGAGAAGGAAACGTCTTAAATCCAGAAATAGCACTGAACAGAAAACTGAACAGAAATTCCAAAACTGAACAGTGAATTAAGTGTAAAAGGTAGGATACTGAACAATGAATTAAGGTAGGTTCACTAGTAAATTCCAAAACTGAACAGAAAACTGAACAAACCAGTAAAATTTGGATAAGAGAGAGTAAACAATGAATTATTCCTATATACTCTGGCATTATCAATTCTAACTACTTTAAATATTTTAAAATTTGAAGTTTTTACCATTTAAGAAAACTGAACATATATGACATGCAAGTTAGATTTTTTATACATAAGGTAAATCTAGGTATATTAAGAAAAGTCATTAACAAAGTCTACAAAATATTTTGAACCTCTCGTAATAAGAATTGGTGAAGTGCTCCAAATGTCATAATGGATTAAACTAAAAGGAGTAGATGATATATAATTGCTATTGTTAAAAGGAAAAGTATGACATTAAGCTAACTGACAAGATTAATAATCAATACATTCTCGTTTAACGAGATCTTTACAAACTACTAAAATTAAAATATTCAAATGATAAAATAAACATGATCAAGAGCGAAGTGCTAAGTTCCAAATATAACACTAGCACCACAATAAGATTGGATTGAGGGTAAATAAAGTGATGTAAGTTCAAACAAGCTAGTACCCTTCCTTATGTCTTGTCCCACGTATCTATCCTTATTTTAGATCTTTCATATGGCAATCATGACTTGGAAAATGAACATCAAGACCAAGATCGTATAGTTGACCATATTAAGTGACAACTTTGAACTTACAAAATTTTAACCATGAAATTAAAGTAATTTTATATTATCCAAAAACTGAGTTGCTTACCTCACATGAAGTGGTAACTCTAGTGCCTAAGTAGTGTTTTCTTCCCATATCTCCAAAGACACCATCACAATATCATTCCATATCTCTTAACCTCTCTCTGAGGCTGCTTTATTGCGGTCTCATTTATCTTATCCTTAGTGTCTTATTAATTCTAAGAAATAGGTGGCTATCACATGGAGCACATCTAGCCATGCACCCTTGTCTTTGTTTTACGATTATGTGCTTTGATTTGTGATAATAAGCAGAGCAGTGTATCTCAAATTTCAGCATCCCAACATCTTATGTTGTACTCCAATATTTTGTATGATGTCAAGTGAGAACTTGCTCTATTACTAGCTCAGAAGTAAGCTTATTAAAGCAAAGCAGTTGCATTTTGCGTGATCATTGTAAAATCTAATTCAAAGAACTTGCAACATTGTAAACTAATTTTGAAGATATGAGATAATAATAAACCAGTGTATGAACTCAGTTTGTACAAACCAGTGAGATAATGACTTCATATAGTTGATAATGCTAAAGAGGAAATGCACTGTTTCTAATTATTTTTAGGGCTTTTATACCATGTTGCATTATAAGTTAGTTTATGGTCACAATTGCTACTTAGATGTATGTTTACATTATTGAAAACAATTGAATTCAATGGAGCTTATTAGTCTAACAAAAGATGAACCAGCCAACAATATGCCAACAACAAACATCTACTCGAGATAAAACAAATGCAAAGAAGGATAATTACCTCTAGATATTGCTCCACTTCAAATGACACCACAGTTAGTGATCTTTTGTAGCCGTAGGATTAGCAACCTAAAATGTTAAACAGGTTTGCCTGTTAACTTATCCATTTAGAGGATAAAAGGCTATAGGAAAGAAAATCATACACATTTAATCTTTGCTATATGAAGTGAAGAGAGATACATCATTTTTAGTTGCATGAAACAGTGCAGCTAGATCATTGAGAAGTTGAAGAACTCATATTGCTAATTAGAAAAAGAAGTCCTAATTTACAGAACTTATCCTTATCCTTTAGGACTCCCATAATTCTAGCAACTAGAAACTAAATTGTTCAAATAGAACAAAACAAAAAAAAAACAGTACCCAACACTCTCCTTTAAGTATTACAATCCACTTTTATTTCTTTACTCTTGTACCCAACACTCTCCTTTAAGTATTACAAAAATACCATAAAAGTTCTAAATAATACCTTGGTACAAATTCTTGGAAAAAGGTATAGTCCTTGGACCTTTGTTTTGCTCATATCTATGGATATTTTAAATCTTCCTATACCAAATTTAAAATTGGTTCGATTACTTCATCTTATACCTAGACTTTAGGATTGTACAATACTGAGGAACTTTTAAATAGTACTTGATCTTAGAAGCGATAAATTAGGATAGGATAATACTTGAAATCTTCAAAATATAAATTCAGTAACATATAGGGCTTCAATTTGAAAATAAGTGTTATGAATTAAACTTAGTCATTCATAATTTAAACTGGTATCATATAATTCAATTCTATTGACCTAGTAAATAAAGACAGACTAATTTGCAGAAAAATACATATAAAGACAACTACGATGATTCATGTTAATAAATAAAAATGGGAATGGAAAGAAGTCGTCCAACACGATTGAAGCATATTGAACTCTTTAGACATGTAGTCCCAAAATCTGAAATTAAACAAAACTCCTTAGAAGATTAAAAGCAGGCCCTTTAATCTTACAGGAGTTTAATCGATATCCTTTCTATAAACATAATGGCTTCTACCTTTCCTTTCTTTTGATATAGGATTTGAAACCCACCTCCCATATTGAATTAGATCCTTAACTACTCACTTGGTATGAGAAAAGCAGAACAGAGGAAAACTTCAGAATCTATCAATTCAAAATTTCAAAGGAGTTACAATATAAGGATTCCAAAGTTAGTGTAAAGAAACTATCAGCGCTAACTATAGAAAGAATCAACTCATAACATTAGCAAACAAGATCGAGAGGAATGCTTTATATGCCTACTATTCCTAGGCTAAAGGATACAAGATAGATGATTAACAACGAATTTCATTTCCTTTAGCTAATACACCATCTAGAAGCCATTCCCAAAGAGATTAAGTTGGTATTGACATTTGACTGAATGATACCTCAACGACGGCAGAAGGACGTCAACGGCTGAAGAGTGGCTCCAACGATTCCAAGGGCGCGACAGAAGATGAGAAAGGTGGCGAAGGGCGGTGGCTCGGCGGAGATCCTTACTTACCCGAAAATGAGGCGCCGAGGAGAGGAAGGGCGGTGATATCGCCCGGCGGGGAGGAGAGGAAGGCGAGTGCCATGTATGGGGTGGCTCAGCGGCATTTCTTCATTTTACACAGATTATGAGGCGGCGTCGTTATGAGGGGCGAGATCGGCGTCGTCTCATCTACTGGAGAGTTGGGCGGAGATTAAAATTGCAAAACCTTTACCGGCGTCTAACTCTCCAAGGCGTCGTCAGATAGTAGTTTGCCGTCACGCTTTTTAAGCGGCGTAAGAAACATAGGTTTTCAACGACGTCGCATCCAACGGCGCCAATTTTGCCACCTCTCCCGGCGTCTATGAAGACGTCGCCAAAGTTCCTACAATTGCGGCGTCTTAAGCGAAGGCGGCGCGGTGTGTCTTTTGTTGTTGTAGTGATCCCATCTCATGCAATTTAACCTCTAAATATCATCATAATAGCTTCATTTAACCAAAACCCATGATAATTTGGCAAGATACTTACTTGGTTTAGCTTCCATCCTCAAACTCTTTAAGATCTCACTTAACCTAGTTCCTCTCATACCGTGCATCATCATTTGAGGGTGGTAGGGTTGTGTTGGACCCCACTTTGGGCTAATATTTCCCACCAGCGTGTGTTTGCGGAGTTATACCAGGGTGTTTGCGGGTTATCTGCATGGTCTTTGGTGAGGTGAGGCCATTCTCGAACCATTGACCTCGAATTATAGCTTCCACAGCCTCTTACCATTTGGCTCCAAATGGTAAAGCGGCATCAGTCAGGAGTTGATCGTGCCTGAAAAACGTCTTGAATCAAGTGGTCATGAAGCATCACCTGGCTGACCCAAAACCAGTGTGAAGATGAATCAATGATAAAAAGCTTTAATGTTGGACCCGCAACACCCGCCGTAGGTGTTTGCAGGTTATCTTGGCGAGAGTGTTTGCAGGTTATCTGGCATCCACTATGTCAGTATTGTCCTCTTTGGTGTGAGTGAGCCGGCTCGAACCCGTGACCTCAGTTTAAGCTTCCACATTACTAGCCTCTTACCATTTGGCTAGGCTAGCTAAATGGTAAGGCGACATGTGAAGCTATAGTTCTGAGTCATGGGTTGGCCACCCATGACCAAAGAGGACAATGACATGTTGATGCTGTCTAAAATGAATCAACAGAAATGTTTAGTAAGTAAAATGAAGAGGAAAATAATTCTTGAAGAAGCAAAGTGAAAAGCTCAATATGATGAGGGTGAGAGTGAAGGGTCGTGAGTGAGAAGAGAAGGAATGAAGAAGATGAATAAAGGAAGAAGAAGAAGATGGAGGAGGAGTGGGGCACGTAATTAACAAGTGAAAGACCATAAGTATTGGTCTTTCACTTAAAATTAAATGGGTTAAACAATCTTGTGGCAAGTGACACATGTCACTTGCCACATATCACTTCTCGTTGCTCCAATTGGTCCTCTATAATAACTAATCTATTTGTCTCCAATTTGTCTCCAATTGTCTCCCAAATTTTCAATGACACTTGTCAATAAATCCTATGGTCATGGATCCAAAATTCCAATGCGATTTGACAATACATTCTACTGCCATTTATCATTTGGTCGCCATTCCGCATTTTCCTAGTCTCAAATTTACCCCAAAAATTTCAGAAATTTTCCTAAAATTCTCAAAATTTTAAAACAACAAATTTCACTTTCCAAATCCATTTTCAATACTAATAACCCATAAATCTCAAAATAATCACATTTATTACCAATTATACCGGAATGTCAATGAATGCATGTACAATTTTGGTTATGTGCAAAGATCCACTATTCATGTGCATGTGCACCTTATGGAATGCATGAGCATGAGATGTGTTGTCCAATTTCTCGATTAATCTCACATGTACCAAATTTGTAGGGTTCTAACCCTTTGGATGGAAGCGGGATGTTACATTGATTGGCGAATGAAGATGTCATTTTTGTGTTGCTTGATTTGCAATCCAAGAAAGAACTTGAGTTCTCCCATCATGCTCATTTCAAATTCACTTTGCATTAAATCACTAAATTCTTTGCACAAAAATTCATTAGTAGCACCAAACACAATATCATCAACATATATTTGACAAATTAGCTTATCTTGATCAACATGTTTAATAAACAAAGTACTATCAATCTTACCACGAACATACCCATATTGAGTTAGAAAAGTACTTAACCTTTCATACCAAGCTCTAGGTGCTTGCTTTAACCTATAGAGTGCCTTCTTGAGTTTGTAGACATAATCCGGATGTTCATGATCTTCAAATCTCGGTGGTTGTTTGACATAAACTTCCTTTTGAATATATGCATTGAAAGCGCACTCTTGGCGTCCATTTGATTTAATTTGATCCTTTTATGTGACAAAAAGCACATAACAATCTAATTGCCTCCAACCGAACCACGAGGAGCATATGTCTCATTATAATCAAGGCCTTCTTCTTGATAAAATCCTTGAGCTACTAACCTTGATTTATTCTTGATTGCTTCACCATTCTCATCATACTTTATCCTATTTACCCACTTGACTCCAATGATAGTTTTTTCTTTTGGTGGAGCTACCAAATCCCATACATTATTCCGTTTAAATTGATTAAGCTCTTCTTGCATAGCTAATAGCCAATTTTCATCTTGAAAGCCTCTTTTATGTTTTTGGGTTCCTTAATGAGATAAAGGCTGAATTGCTCATTTGCTCATAGACATTTCTCTAGTCCTCAAACCATCATCCAAGCTACCAATGACTTGCTCCATAGGATGGTTCTTTGCTTTCCCATGCTTTAATGTTGGGAACATGATCTTTATCATCTAACTTCATTTCTTGATCTTGGATTCGATTTCTTCAACTCCATTTCCTAAATTCCTTGCATCATCATCGAAACAAACCTTTTTCGAGGTGAAATCATATCATCGAATTTAACATGAATGCTTTCTTCAACATACTTAGTTCTATTATTATAGACTCTAAATGCCTTACTAGTTAGAGAATAACCAATAAACACACCAACATCAGATTTTGAATCAAATTTTCCTAAATTATTCTTCCCATTATTATGAATAAAACTTTGCAACCAAAAGGATGAAAATCTGAAATGTTGGGTTTCTTACCTTTCCATAGCTCATATGGTGTCTTGTTTCATCTCATCTAAGATGCACTCTATTGATGGCGTAGCAATCGGTATTAATTATACTGCTAAAAGACTTTGGAAGATTGTACTCATTCAACATTGTTCGACTCATTTCTTCAGTGAGCGATTCTTCCTTTCTACTACACCGTTTTGCTGTGGTGTTCTTGGTGTTGAGAATTGTGCTCCATTCCATATTTGTCATGAGCCTTTCAAAGGTTCACACTCAAATTCACCTCCATGATCGGTTCTAATAGCAACAATTGTCAAATCCTTTTCATTTTGAACCAACCTACACCACTTAGTAAACTCGTTAAAAGCATCACTTTTATTTGCAAGAAATCTCACCCAAGTAAATCTTGAAAAATCATCTATAATAACAAGAACATATAATTTTTCACTTAGACTAGCATGCCTAGATGGTCGAATCAAATCCATATGAACAAGTTCAAGAATGCGAGATGTGCAAATTTCTTTCTTTGGTTTGAATGATTCCTAACATATTTGCCTTTCAAGCAAGATTCACAAAATGATCTTTAACAAATTTTATTTTAGGCAAACCTCTCACAATGTCATTTTAGAAATCTTAGAAATTAAAGGCAAGGTGCATGTCCTAGTTTTCTATGCCACAAAATGCATTTTCTTCTAATGTCACCAAACACTTTTCATTAAAGAACTATCATTATATAAATCAACAATATATGTATTTCCATGTCTCAAACCAATGAAAGCAACATGATCATCTTTCTTAACCATGCAATGAGATAATTGAAATGACACATTAAAATTCATATCACATAATTGAGAAACACTTAGCAAATTATGTTTCAAACCATCAACAAGCAAAACATTGTCAATGGTAGGTAAAGGTTCCTTACCCACTTTGCCAATACCAATGACTTTACCTTTGTTGTTATCTCCAAATGTGACATATCATTGATTCTTTGGTTTAATTTCTACAAAGAGATTTTTGTCTCCACTCATGTGCCTTGAACATCCACTATCAATGTACCATGTGCTTGGTAGTTTTTCATCCCTTATTTGTGCCTATAATAGAAACATTCTTTCTTCTTATAGGTACCTAAGTTATTTTGGGTCCATTTTGGTTAGCCATATAAACCACATTAGGAGGTGTTGTGCCTTTTAACACCCAAATTTTCTTAACCTTAACACATCTCCTAATACTTTTGCATGCAATTTCTATATGACCATCTTTCAAGCATCTAGAACATTGAGCAACTTTTCCATCCTTAGTGAATTTAGAAATCAAGGAACAATCTCTATGAAAGGGATCATATCCTAATCCATGTTTAGAAATTGAATATCTTTGTAAAGATAACATCTTTTCAAACTTTTCATTTCCATTAGCAAATTTTCCAACCACATAGGAAAATTCCTTTCTAAATCTATCAAGCTCACAAATAAGATTTTCCTTTTCGTGAGGCATGCAGAATGATCTTTCTTAGGGCAATCTAAATCATCAATAGTCTCATGCAAAGCACTATTTTCAGCAACTAATTCCTTATTTTCTTTCTCAATTTCTTGTTGATCTTAATAGCTTCTTCAAAATCGATTTGTAAAGCATTAAAAATTTTTAAGATCTTGGTCAATGAAAGTTACCTCATTTTCATCATCACTTGTTGAGGAGCTATTTTCCATAAGTGCTAAGTTGTTTTCATCATTGCTTTGGTATGCTTCTTCATCATCACTCCAGTGGCTACTAGACTAGCTTTCTTTTTCCTTTGTCATATTTGTCATTTTTTGAAAATTTGAAGTGGAAGATGAGCTTTTGCATTCTCTAGCATGATGTCTCCTTTTCCACATTTCTAACATTCTTCATTGCTCTTCTTTTCTTCATAGCCCTTAGATCTTCTTTCCATTGTGTACTTCTTTCTTTCTCCATTTCTTCCAACACTTAATTCTTTCCTCCTATTTTTGAGTAGTCCTTTTAACTTTCTCAAATTTCTGGCATACATTGCTATTTCTTTGTCTTCATCTTCTTCATCTATTTCTTCATCACTTTCATCAAGAGAAGAAGTATTAGCTTTTAAAGCAATTGACTTTTGTAACTTACCTCTTCCTCCTCTTCATTTGAGAATGATCTCATAATTTATGAGAGATCCCACCAAGGCGTTGAATTCGAGATGATTGAGATCCTTAGATTCCATAATAGCGGTGACTTGTGAATCCCATTCTTTCGGCGATGAGCGAAGAATATTTTTCACCTTCTCGCTATCCGTCATATCTTTCTAAGGTTGCCTAATCCATTTATGATTTATGCAAACGATCAAGCATAGTGGAAGTAGACTCACCTTCCTTCATGATAAACATTTCATAGTCATGGAGAAGCATGTTGATCTTTGTCTCTCGGACTTGATTGGTTCCTTCATGAGTGATGCGAAGTCTTTCCTACATTTCTTTAGCACTGGTACAGGAATTTACTCGATTTCTTTCCTCAAATGTGAGAGTACAATATATCAATTTCATAGCTTTTGCGTTGATGTAAGCTTGCTTCCAATCATTGTCATTGTACTCATTTCATTTTTAACTCACCATTTTCTTTCAAAGGTGCTTGTAGACTGAAAATGATGATCTTCCAATATTCTACTCCTCATAATATGATACTTCATAGGATTTTCAAAGAAGAGTAGTTAGAACCATTAAACAAAGGAGGCGATTATTAGTGTTACCTTCTTTAGCTAGATTGTTGTGTGCCATCCACGGATATTCGCTCGATACCAATTGTAAGCGATCTAGAAGGAGGGTTGAATAGATCTCAAAGCTTTTGTATTTTCTACAATAAAATCGAAGTTAATTCACAAAAACAATTTAAACAAATTTAAATGCAAAGAGTAGGAAAGAAGAGCAAACACTGCTTTTATAGAGGTTGGTGCTAAGACCTCGTCCTCTACCTAAGCTCCCACTTAGGATTTGGCAAATCACTTTATTACACACTTTTAGTTTAGTGTGAACTCTTACAACACCAACGATTTTCTACTCAAGTTACTTTTATAATCGATTTGTTTTTGACAAAATCCTACCTCTGAAGTGACTTTTCACTAATCACTCACATCACAAGAATAAAGAGATAAAGATGAAAGAATAATGCTCAATACAAATTTGAAGCAATAAGAGCAATATAGAGCAAATTTGGAGCAATAGTGGAACTCTTTGACTTGTTGGACTTGATATCTTGATCCTTGATGCACCACTATTTATTTGGAGCTTTTTAGAGAATATAGGCGTTGTAAATCCTTTCTAGCTGTTGCATGAATTCTTATGAGCGTTGCTTAATTTTCTCCTTTCCATTTGTGGATGATTCGGATAAATCTTGTCCATCTCTGCTGTTAGTCGACTAGTCGAATGTTATAGTCGACTAGTGTTAACATATTTCACTGCGAGGCTTTAGCTTTGCTACTCGATAAGTCGACTAGTGTTCCTATTCAGTTGATTTGTAGTCGACTTGTAACATATCAGTTGACTTGTTTTAACCCCCATCTGATGATCCTTAATTCTTAGTCGACTTATGATATACTTAGTCGACTTGTTGCTGATTCCAACGGATACATTTAATCAAATCTTCCCATAATCTTCATTTTTATGTCTAAATCATGTTGAAGATTGTTTTCTTCTTGATTCCTCAATGATTTATAATGTCTTCTAGATTTCTTTCAATCCAAAACACCTGAAATAAATTTCTTAACCAATTCTATACATTTTATTATTATCAAAACATAAGTATGATTTAATTTGTCAACCACCTATGGTCCAACATGAGATACAACGAGATTTAATTAAATCAATACATCATTAGGTAAAAATTTCTGAAAGCAACATTTTATTTATGTCTGCGGGAATACAAAACAAAAACAAGAATGAATCATATTAATAATTGTCATCAAAATCTACCACAATAATGCTAAAACAAAATTGGTGAAGATTGTGGCAAACAATCCTATGTTATAGAGGAAGGAGTTTCAGCTTCCCATCACCATTTTACATAACATCAACAGAACAAAGCGACTTCACAAAATTGCATGGAAACAAGCGGGAGAAAGAAACAAACCAA